>PVHX01025754.1:0-21808 GCA_004024805.1 Geosciurus inauris | reverse complement strand
GATAGATAGATAGATAGATAGATAGATAGATAGATAGATAGAATGATGGATGGATGGATGGATGGGTGGATGGATAGATAGATAGAATGATGGATAGATAGATAGATAGATAGATAGATAGATAGATAGATAGATAGAATGATGGATGGGTGGATAGATAGATAGATAGATAGAATGATGGATGGATGGATGGATGGATGGGTGGATGGATGGATAGATAGATAGAATGATGGATGGATAGATAGATAGATAGATAGATAGATAGATAGATAGAAAGAATGATGGATAGATAGATAGATAGATAAATAGATGGACAGATAAATAGACAAACGAAATGTATGGATGCATGATAGAAGGATGGATGGATGGATGGATGGATGATAGATAAGATGGATGGTTGGATGGTGGATGACTGGGTGGACTGATGGATGGATGGATACAGGATAGGTAGGCAACAGCTCACTACCTAGCTAACTAGCTAAATAGATGGATAGATGGATAGATTATTGATAGGTAATACATGACAGATGATTGATGGATACATAGATGACTGAGGGATGGATAGATAGGGGATACATAGAGGATGAAGAGCAGTTACGCTAGATAGCAGATAGATAAATCGGGAGATAGATACATGATAGCTGGATGGACAGATGATAGGTAAATAGATGACAGTTTGCTCCCTAGCTGTCTAGATAGATGGATAGATGGAAAGATGAGAGATGATTGACAGATGATACATGACAGATGATTGATGGAGAGATAGAAAACTGATAGATGGTTAGATAGAGGATAGATGGTGGATAGATGAGAGCTGGATGGATAAAGAGATAGAGAGATAGATGATAGATATAGATAGATAGATAGAATGATGGATGGATGGATGGATAGATGATAGATAGATAGATAGATAGATAGATAGATAGAATGATGGATGGATGGATGGATGGATGGATAGATAGAAAGACAGATAGATAGATAGATAGATAGATAGATAGATAGATAGATAGATAGAAAGACAGATAGATAGATAGACAGATGACAGCTGGGTGGATGGATGACACATAGAGACTCAGTCCTGCAGGTTCCTCTGCACTGGGGGCATCTGGGCTGGGGGTGCTCTGTGCTGGGCTGTGCTGTGCACTGCAGGGTGTGGAGCAGCCTCTCTGGGCTCCACACACCAGGTGCCAGGAGCAGCCCCACCCAGGTTGTGACCAGCACTTGGTACACACTGGCTCGCATATTTCCTCCAAGGCAGGTGTTACAGGCAGGAGACGGTCATCTACGTCCTGGGGTGGAGCAGGTGCGCCCCCTCCATGTCACCCGATGCTCTGCTTCCCCAGCTCTGAGCTCCTGTTCCTGGTCCTCCTCTTCCTGGATGGACACTGGGATCAGCCCTGTTGGATCCTCCTAGAAAGCGGCATCTAGGAATGGAAAAATGAGAAGCTCGTGGGATTCTGGGTCTTTCGAACCCAACAGCCACCGTGAGCTGGATTTTCTCCCACAAGGATCCCTTAAGGGTCTAATTAAGCATCTTCCAAAAACCTGCATTCTGCTCACGGAAGCTGGTGACGCTTTGCATCTGTGCTGGGAGCCTATGTGCTGACAAAGTGACTTTTTTTTCTTTGCAAAATCGTCCGTTGCGTTCGAGCTTCTCCCCAATTCCATCCTCGTGACTGGTTTCACTTTAATGCCTCAGTTTCCTCCTGAGCCTCCTGCCTGGCCCCCTGCCCCTCAAGCTACCTCTCAATCTTGTATTGATTTATAATAGTTTTTGAAAGGCTGTTTGATTTCTTTGGGGGAAAAAAAAAATTGTCCTGGGTCCCTTTCTTGTGTGTCAAGACCCGTCAACGGAAAGGTCGTGAGGGTGTTGGCCGGTGAGGTTTGGGGCTAGCAGGGTGCAGGCTTCCCCTGGGGTGATCCGGGGTCCTGAGGATCTGGTGACTTCCTTCTGCCCGACGACGTGGACGCCTGCTGGCCTCCCTGTTCCAGCAGTGACCGCGTGCTTAGCGACGGAATGAGGCTTCTACTGTGTGTTAACGCGTCCCCCGTGCTCAGCTCCGTCCTTGATAAGCTGGGCTTTTAGAACAGAGCCGGGTGACTTCCCAGGAGCCCAGAGACACTTTCAAAGATGATCAGCCAAAGCTGAGCATGTTGCTTAATCGGGAAAAGAAGTTAGGAGGGGACCGTCCCTGTCCCCACGCGGTAGGGACTCTGCAAACGTTCAAGTGCATGAAGAAAGGCTGGGTCGGGGGCCACATGCATTCGCAAATACCTTTGGGAGCTCCTGGTTTTGCTGCTGGGGCTGGAACCCAGGGCCTCTTGCATTCGGACCAGCAGAGGTTCTGGACTCGAGCTGCAGCCCTCACCCAGAGGGTCTTCCCGCTCTTGCGATTTTGTTGCCCTAGCAAGATGGATGGGACATCTGCACATCAGAGAAAACTTTCAACCTTTGTTTTTTTGGGATTGGCTTATTTCACTGGGCATGAGAATCTCCAGCTCCATCCATTTATCATCTAATGCCATGATTTCAATATTCTTTAAGGCTGTATAATATTCCACTATGTATATGTACCACATTTTCTTTATCCGTTCATCTGTTGAAGGCCACCTGCATTCTTTCTCAATCCAAAGTATCCCTGTTGCCTCTTCCTTAATTCCCCAAGAGCATCGGGTTGGGATGGAATGAGACGCCGTAGGATGGTGTCTTTCCAGAATGGCTCTGATGATCCCTCCTCGCGGGCATGAAAACAGCAATTAAGCAACTTGAAAGCGGGCGGATTCTTCCCAACGTGTATCTCAGTAGAAGCCGCTGAGGCTGCTTCACGCCTCCGAGGTGTTGGCTTATATAACGTAGGAGTTTCTTATAGAAATCGAACGCCATTGGACTGTTCATGCAGGCTCCGTTGGGACGACCTCCCTTCTGGATTTTTCAGAAGGTCCTCTCATGTTGCTCCTTGGAATTAAAGTCTGCATCCCGGGGATTCACAAGCGAAATAAATCCAAATAATGTCTGCACAATGCACAGGATGAGTGGTCGATCTGCGTCGTACTCGAGCGGAAGACTGCAAATCACACCTGCACTACATATGGGTGAATTGTATTTTTTCTGCACACAATACCCCGAGTGTAGACTTGTGCATGGGATAAAACTTAGGATAGGGGAGGCCAAGGGACTCAGAAACGCAATGCATCTGTATAAAGAGGTTCCTGCGTCTACGAATCCATCCGCGTAGTCATGCCTACCTACCGTCTGCAAAACGAGGCACTGGAGTCTTGGGTCTCAAAGCAATAGAGTCTCGAATGGGAAGTCGTTGGCATTTCTTTTTCCTTCTCCTATATGTTTATTTTTTCTGAAATAGAAATGTGAGGTCAAAATAGCTAGGAAAAGAGTTCACATGTACCTCTGCTCCTTGTTTTAAGTTGTTGGACTTTTTTTTTTTTTTTTTGCTTTTTATTCTTTTTTGTTTGTTTGTTTTGTTCTAATTTGTTCTTCATGACAGGAGAATGAACTCGGACACATCCTACAGAAATGGAATTTCATAAATTAACTCCTCATGCTTCTGGTTGGACAGGACGTAGAATCACACGGTCATGGGGTCATATATGCACATGGGGTGATGATATCTGATTCATCCCACTGTCCTTCCTACCCCAGACCCCTCCCCTGTGCCTAATGCAAAGGACCTCTCTCCTTCCCTAGCACCCCCTTATTGTGAATTAGCATCCCCACATCAGAAAAAACTTTCAACCTTTGTTTTTTTGGGATTGGCTTATTTCACTGGGCATGAGAATCTCCAGCTCCATCCATTTATCATCTAATGCCATGATTTCAATATTCTTTAAGGCTGTATAATATTCCACTGTGTATTTGTACCACATTTTCTTTATCCATTCATCTGTTGAATGGCACCTAGGTTGGTTCCACAGCTTTGTTATTGTGAGTTGAGCTGCTATAAACATTGATGTATGGAGATTCATCAGAAAACTTAGAATGGAACCACTACTCAACCCAGCAATCCCACTCCTCGAATTTTACCCAAAGAACTGAAAATTTGCTACTTTTTAAAGTAATTACAAGAAGATCTGTTAATGTTAGTGCCTACATTCAAAATGGTGACTAAACCAGGTGACTTTGTCCCACAGTAAAAATAAAGACAACTTGGTGTATATAATAGTCCAGCCCCATGCTGTTGGATAAGAAATAAGTCTCTCATCTTCTCAATTCCTTATAAACAAGGCAGGTTGAGTCTTCAAATATTTGATGAGCTAAGACACCAAGCCTATTAGGACTCATGAAGTAGAGAGTGTTGTGTTGATCAAGGATTTCCTCAAAGACAAGGAAATGGGATATGCCCACAAGATTTCAATTTTCATTATGTGTGCATTTGAATAAAGAACTATTTCTACATTCACTATGGAAAATTTAACTCTGATTTCAACAGTGCTCCCCAAATCCACAGGAAACAGAATAAATAAAAGTGTGTGCCAGCTTTCTTTACTCTAGAAGGATAACAAACTTCCCAGACCAACAAGGATCTTCTCTCTTCCAAGTGAAATAAGAAACACATACTCTTCATGCTCCAGAGATGAGTCTTTGTGGCTTTGGACTCCAAATTCCAATTGACTTCTGTTTTTTCCAGCACCATGTTTAGCTTAACTAAGAAAAACAAATAGATGAACTGAGATAGTACAAATCCTAGATGTCTGCTCTAAATTTCAGATGTGAGAGGAACAGGTAGCCTTTATTCCAAAAAATGGTAATTCCAAAAAATACCCTAGAATAATAAAAGATTCATATACATCTGTGGGGATGTAAAGGGAAATTGGGGCAAGGAAGATTCACACATTTGCGTGAAGAGGAAGGCAACCTTTAGAGCTGGAGAGTCAGCTTCAAAACCATGCAGAAAAGGGGGAGAGAGTCAAACAGAATTCTTCATCCCATTAAAACTTTCATTTGGAAATAAAGCTGTGTGGTAGCTCATCTCAAATATTCATGATAACATTTATTTTTTAAAAATGAAGTTGATACTTGTGAAGAGTTAAAAGTCCAAGGCCGACAAAAAGCATGTCGTGCTCGTGAGTTGGAAAACTCAATATCACTAACAGAAACTCACTATCAGGGGTATCGGGTTGCTTTGTTGGAGTGCTAGTCAGATTTTCATCAGTGAGCCCAAGAACAACGTAGACATGGAAAGATTCATTCTGGCACATGGTTCCAGAGGATTCAGTCTGTGGTTGGCCTACTCCAAGGCAGAAAAAAATATGGCGGAAGGGCATGGTGGAGGAGCTCTGCTCATGGTAGCATGAAGGAAAGAGATGAGAGAGATATTGGTTGGCTCCAAGGCAGGAAAAAAACATGGCGGAAGGGCATGGTAGAGGAGCTCTGCTCATGGTAGCATGAAGGAAAGAGAGAGAGAGAGATTGGTTGGCTCCAAGGCAGAAACAACATGGCAGAAGGGCATGGTAGAGGAGCTCTGCTCATGGTAGACAGCAGAAAGAAGAGAAATAGAGATAGAGATAAAATTGGGCATGAAACAAGATAAACCCTTCCAGGACACACTCTCCATGACCTACTTCCTCCAAATAAGTCCCGCTTGCCAGAATCATCCATGATGCATCCATGAATTGCATTAATCCCCTGATGAGGTGGGGGCCCTCATGATCCAATCACTACGTGAAAGTCCCACCTCTGAACTTTGCTGCATTGGGAGTTATGCCGTGAACACGTGTGTTTGGGGGGACATTCTGGATCCAGGTAACAATAGCGGCCAGGTTGTGCAGTAGGTTACGTGTATTAAGTGCACTTCTGACTTACGATGTTTTCAACTTGTGATGGATTTATCAGGACACAACCGTACCACACGTCCAGGAGGCTCTGCACTTTCAACTGCAGTATAATCCCCCCACCAAACTAAAAGTACTCCAATGAGGGTCTGCGATTGTATCACCAGGACTGTTAGTTCAAGTAGGAACTCCAACTCTTTAGGATTCGGTTCCTCATACTAACATAAGATTTCTGCCTGTTTCTCATTTGGAAACGTGAAAATAGTATTTGTACTCATAAAAGTGGTCTGTGGTCTTGAATGCACCCCTTAGTTGGACAGGATGTATAAAATATCTAAAATGATATTGGTAAAACCTCACTGATAAGCTGACTTAGCACAGTTCTTTGCTAAAGCCTAATTTTCCAAGGATATACCCACAAGGAGAAGTTTCAGGAAGACCTAGGAGACGTTTCAGGAAAATGAGTGAAGATTGGTTAAGTGAAGACTATTTCTCACAATCTGAATTTAAAATCAGCATCAGCAATGCCGTACTTTATAACCATAATCTCTAGCTTATGGCATGAGTGTAATTTGTTATTGTCGGATACCACGATTTAGGCACCTTTTCCACTGATGTACCTAAAAGACCCCGCCAGCACTATTAGAGAGGAGGAAATGTTTATTTGAGGGCTCATGGTTTCAGAAGTCTCAGTCCATAGACAGCAGGCTCTATTCCTTGGGGCTCAAGTTGACGCAGGACATCATGGCAGAAGAGTGTGGTGGCGGGAAGCAGCTCACACGGTGATCAGGGAGCAGAGAGAGACTTCATTCTCCAGGAACAAAATATAAGACACACCTCCACTGCCCATTTCCTCCAGCCACACTACACCTGTCTACAGTTTCCACCCAGTTAATCCATGCAAGTGGATTAATCCACTAATGAGATTACATCTCTCATAAACCAAGAGGTTGAACATCATGGTGGAAGAATGTGGTGGAGAAAAGCAACTCACACAATGATCAGCAAGCAGAGAGAGACTCCAGTTTCCAGATACAAAATAAATACCCCGTAGCCATGCCCCTAATGAGTCACTTCCTCCAGCCACATCCCACCTGCATCCAGTTATCATCCAGTTAATCGCATCAGGGATTAATTCACTGACTAGGCTAAGGCTATGGCCCAGTCATTTCTCCTATAAACCTTCTTGCATGGTCTCACATGTGAGCTTTTGGGGAACACCACATCTAAACCCTAACATAGCATCTGTGAATCTCCAGTACCTTGGAGCACTCTGTGAGAGCACTGTCTCATACACCATCCCACACAGATATTTATTGGCTTACGGGTTTTGACCTTTATGATGGAGCAACAATTCTGATCTTGGCTTCCAGGACCGTGTCAAATAAATTACACAAGACAGTCCGTCCTTTATCAGGAATTAGGTATTTTGTTAGATGATTTTTTTTTTCCCAATCGTAGGCTAACGCATGACTCCGAATTTAAATGGATGAAGCTGAAGGACATGTGGAAGGGTCTTGGTTTTATTAATGGTGGAGGGCTTGCCTTAACGGATATTGATCCAACTCGATGGCTAATCCCCTTATCCCAAGGACTCTTGATACCCACAGATCTCACAGTTCTAGGGATTTGCTGTAGTTGTGTTAGAATGTTTTCACAACGGCCCTGGGAAAACGCCACCCTGTGTGACCCCATGATCCCCCATGGAGCTGGTTTACATAACAATGGTTCCTCAGAGCCGAGTTGGTGAATGTTTGAACATTTTCCTTGAACTTTCTGGAGCTGCCTCATTAGCTGCCTTCTTTTGTGGGTTAGTCCCACTCTGTGCCTCTGGGGTGAGCTTCTTCCCTGAGGCTGTTGGATCTGCACCAAACACCACCCACTCTGCTCTTATAATTTATGATGTCTTTGAACTTTGATTTGGGTCATCGTCCAGGCAGGTCTACAGAGGCCAAGGGCATCTTTGCAAGTGTGTGTCTGGCTCTGTGATCAGAGCAGACTTATAAGAGAAATCGAGTCCTCAAAAATGATCAAAGGAGGAACTGGGAGAGAGGAGAAAACTAAGTTTTTAATGGAGTACGTTTCTGAAAATCTCAAGGTCTATTGGTTTTCATTCATTTATTTCTCTCCTCAAAACCCATAAGCCAGGAAATACATCATACACCATCCCACATAGATAGTTCTTGGTATATGAGTTTTGAACTTTATGATGGAGCAACTTTTCTGATCTTGGCTTGCAGTCAAATAAATCATACCAGACAGTCCATCCTTTATCATGAATTAGGTTTTGTGTTTAGATGATTTTGTCCCAATGGTAGGCTAACACAAGGGTTGTGACCACTGCATAGAAAGGTGAGGTCAAGTTGTGATATTGGATTGTGTTATGGTTCAGATGTGAGGTGTTCTCCAAAACTCATGTGTGAGACAATGCAGGAAGGTTCAGAGGAATGGTTGGGTTATGAGAGGTGTAGCCTAGTCAGTGGATTAATCCACTTGAGTGGACTAACTGGGTGGTCCACAGCAGGCAGGTGGGCTGTGCCTTTGGGGACTCTATCCTGTCCCTGGTGAGCAGAGCTCTCTCTGCTTCCTGGTGCCACGTCCTGAGCTGCTCTCCTCCTCCAGGCCCTTCCGCCATTTTGTTCTGCCTCACCTTGGGCCAGAGCCATGGAGTCGGCCAGCCGTGGACTGAACCTCTGAGACCATGAGCCCCAAATAAAATTTTCCTTTCCATTGTTCTTGTCAAGTCTTTTGTTCACAGCAATTTAAAAAAAAAACTGACTGAAACAGACGGTTTAGGTGTATTCCATGTATGTTTGACTTACAGTATTGTCAACTTCCACTGGGTTTTTGGGGACCCAGCCCCCTCCTAGGTTGAAGAGCATCTGGGTCTATGAATCATGAAGTCATATTCCCATCGATCATTACCTTGAATTCCTGATGGGGGCCAGTGTTACTCTTACAAGCGTGTGGACCCTCGTGGAGCACACAGCACCTGTTTTCACCCAAGTAGTTTTCCTGTACTTTACTAACATTATATCTCGCTCTGCCTAATAACATCATGGATCTCCTTATTTGTCCCTGTGTAGTTTTAACTATCCTTTGTTTATTTAAAGCACTCGCTTTAACCTTAGGAAAGCATCACCCCTTTCCCCACTGTCGTCTTGGATCGTAAAAGAAAGGAAGCATGTATTTTCCTGCAACTGAATGAATCCAGCAAATGCTCTTTGGATCTCTAGATGTTATGTTCATAAACAGAAAAACTACAGGTGTGAAATTAGGCAAAATTAAGAAAAAGAGTAACATTCCAGCCTGAAAATACATGACCTGGAGGAGTAGAGATCAGAGGAAGGAGATTAGGTATCAGATGGTTTTCCTGCCAGGATTTGTCTAGTGAATTCTGATTTTCCTTTCTTTCTTTTTCTTTTCAGTTATACATGACAGGAGAATCTGCTTTAATAAAATGATACATGCATAGAATATATCTTATTCTAATTGGGATCCCAGTCTTGTAGATGTACAGGATGGTGAGATTCACTGCGGTGTACTCGTATATGTATATAGGAAAGTTATGTCAGATTCAGATTTTCCTTTCTGAAAACTTGGTTGGATGTCTTTACCGAGGAGTCACAAATATTCTGTGTTCGGTTGCAAATAGCATATTATGCACTTATATCAATTCTGGTCTGAGAGTGCAAGAATAGCAGGCAAATCAAAAATCAGTCTTAAACTGGATATACAGTGTTAATTCTGATGACTGTCCAGTAGAAACTAAAGAAAAAAAAGAACACATACACACACTACTATGGTTTTAATGGTTGGATTCTGTAGAAGAACAGAACTACCAGGATATGTGTATAGTTGTAATGTATAAAAAGGAGATCTAATTAGAATACAATATATTTCATGCATGTATACTTTTATCAAAATGGGTTCTATAAGCTGGCTGCAGTGGTGCACACCTGTCATCCCAGAGGCTCGGGAGGCTCAGGCAGGAGGATCGCAAGTTCAAAGCCAGCCCCAGCCAAAGCAAGGCCCAAAGCAACTCAGTGAAACTCTGTCTCTAAATAAAACACAAAATAGGGCTCGGCATGTGGCTCAGTGCTCAAGTGCCCGTGAGTTCAACCAGGGTATCCCCTCAAAAAAATGGATTCTATTGTCATGTACAACTCAGAAGAAGCAATAAAATAGAAAGTTTGCCAAATTGGCTCACACAACCAGAAGCTGGAGGTCCCACAGTGGACGTCTTCTCAGGAGCTGCTCAATCCAAGAAGCTATAGGTTCAGAACAAGGATCAGTCATGCAGCCTCCACCCAGGACCAAAGACCTGGAAGCTCCCTGGAGAGTCACTGGTTAGATTCTGCTTTGGAAGAGTGAAGCAGCTGATGTCCTCAGATCACAGCCACAATCAAGAACCTGGTCAAACACACTGGAGCTTGCATCTTCTGCTGCTTCTTTCTTCTTCCATCTTCTGTTCCATCCAGGTCCCCAACCGGCTGGACTATGCTGCCCTTGCTTAGGGAGGGTTTCCCCCAGTTGGCTCTCCCACATGCCAATCATTCCTAGACACACCCTCAGGAACACACCCAGAAGCCTCTTCATCTCAGCTATCTCTCAATCCAATCAAGTTGGCAATTCACAAAAACCATCACTATAAAGTAATTTCAGTGGTTTTGCGTCTTTATAACAGCACTGAAGTTTCCTATGCTTTTTCTTTTTTTCAATTGTACCAGGGATTGAACTCAGTGGCCTCCAACCACTGAACTCCAATTATATCTACTGTATATTTTGTGTAGACAAAGGATCCTGCTAAATTTTTGAGGCTGGCTTTGAACTCATGATCCTTGTGTCTCAACCTCACGAGCTGCTGGGATTACAGGTGTGTACCACTGTGCCCGGCTCCTGTGCATTTTGATAATGGCTAAGAATCATTTTTGGTGCCCTGCAGAAACACACATTGTTTAATTATTTAAAAATATTGCATAAGATGGTGGCATGTGTCTAACACTGAAAATGCTACTTCTTTGTGTTTCTCAGCATTTTTCTTCTATGTACCAATCATGGCTTAAAAATTATAGGTATTTCACTAGTCTTTATGTATAAAAAATAGAGTTCAATTTATCCGAATCACAGAAACACACACTTTTGAAGTGTGTTAGTAGGTTTTACCTCTTATGATTTTCTTGTATTGTCTTCTGAGATTAAACATGTTCTATCAAGCTGGGCATAGTGGTACATGCCTATAGGCCCAGTTGGGAGGCTGAGGCAGGAGGATCAGTTGAGCCTTGGAACTAGAGGCCAACTTGGGCAACTTAGTGAGACCCTGTCTCAAAACATTCTCTGTCTCTGTCTCTCTCTCCATATATATATAACCTCTCTATATAATAATTATCAGCTTTCAATGGGAGCATATTACTAACAATGGAAGAAAATTCAAATTGGAATACATCAAAATTTCACGTACCTTGAGATGATATTTTGAGGTCATATGTGTTCACATTTTTGTTCACTTTGGTACAGTACTGTCGCTCATTATCAATTCTATTTTGGTTTTGAGCCATGGGGTGGTGTGTGTTTGTTCAGACTAGGAATTACACACTTCACACTTCTTAATTTACTTGGTCTCATTATCCTCCTAATATATAAATTAAAAATGACAAGATCAATGAGCTAGACAATCCCCGTACACAATGCAAATTAGAACTGATTGTCAATATGCCTTTTCTTTGTCTTCCATGGATTGGAACTTTCAGATAAAGTTAAAGAAATAAATAAAAAAGGACATAAACACTTATCACTACAATGTTTTGAGTGTGATTTTGTTCCCCCAAAGATTCATGTGTTGGGTGTTTGATCCCCAATGTGGTGGTATTGAGAGATGGAGGGAACTTTACGGGGTGGAGTGTCCTGGAAGGTGGCTCGGTTATTGGTGGCATTAGCCTGCGAAGGGATTAAAGACAGATACGAGGATGAATTAGTTCTCAAGGGAACAAGTTGTAATTTCTCTCTCCTGTTGTCTCTCAATATCACACCACCCGCCGTGTTAAGAACCAGTCAGAAGGCCCCTCACCAGATGCCAAGTCAATGGGGCTGCCATTTGTAGACTTTCAGACTCCAAATACATCAGCTAAATAAACATTTCTTTTAACTATTGAAACCATCCTCAGGTATTTTGTTCTAACACCAGAAAATGGGCCTTTGCAAATACAAGGATTCTTTTTTTTTGGTACTGGAAATTGAACTCAGGGGCACTCGACCCCTGAACCACATCCCCAGCCCTATTTTGTGTTTTATGTAGAGACAGGGTCTGACTGAGTTGCTTAGGGCCTCGCCTCACTGTTGCTGAGGCTGGCTTTGAACTCGCGATTCTCCTGTCTCAGCCTCCCAAAGTGCTGGGATAACACCAGAAAACAGACCTTTGCAAATACAAGGATTCTTTCTCTGGAGGACGGATGAAAACAGTCTTGAACAATTGGTTGGAAAAACATAAATTCCCCATGTGTGTGGAAAAGACATCATGCCCATAGGTGAAGTAATTCAGTCTGTAGCGTACTTCGACCTTCCAAAGTTTCGTTTCACAAACGTTAATTGAGCATGTAGCATACGCAACATGGAGGAGTGGAATTAAGAGTCCCTTTGCCTAGCCCCGGACTTGGGCTAGAGCTCCACAAAGGATCTCTGAATTTCTGATCTCCAGGAGATGAACCACAAGAGAGTTATTGTTATGGTTTGGATGTGAGATCTCCCCCAAAAGCTCCTGTGTGAGACAACACGGGAAGGTTCAGGGGTGAAATGATTAGATGATGAGAGGTGCAAAGTAGTCAGTGGATTAATCCACTTGAATGGATTAACCTGTTGGTGACTGTAGGCAGGTGGGGTGTGGCTGGAGGAGGTGGTCACTGGGCTGTGCCTTTGGGGACTCTATCCTGTCCCTGGTGAGCAGAGCTCTTTCTGCTTCCTGGTGCCACATCCTGAGCTGCTCTCCTCCTCTAGGCTCTTCCGCCATTTTGTTCTGCTTCACCTTGGGCCCCAAAGAATGGAACCAGCCTTCTATGGACTGAGACCTCCAAAACCGTGAGCCCTCAAATAAACTTTTATTCCTCTAATTATTCTTTTTAGATCTTTTGGTGACAGTTGCAAAATAACTGAGTGAAACAGGTACCCAAGGACCCCAAGTAAGAATTTTAAAAGATCGGTGGTTGTGTAGACCACAGCACCTGAGCTTCCACACCTTCAAATTTCCAATAGTTTCAACATTCCAATTTTATACATAGTTCCAAAATCAGATTTCACATAGCCGTTTGGATCATCCATCAGGCATGGAAATAGTGATGCTTCTGCTAGGAAATCAGAGTCTCCATGCTCAGCTCAAGGAGGAGACAGCTGGGCAGCGTCCATTGCAATAAATGGATTGTGTCCTACTTTTTAAAGCATTTTTCTCTCTTTGTTCCCAAGTGTGTTTAAGTGTACTGAAATTGCCTTTATATTTTAGAATGTTAGAACAAAATTTAATGACTTCCCTGCCTGTTCTAAACTCTTACGCCAGAAAGAGGCTACACCGAAAAAAATAAATAATGTTTCCTACTCATTATATTCGACTGCCTCTATCCTATGGGAACAGAGTCTTATTCATTTGAAACCTTCCAAATTTAACACTGCCCCTGGTGATTCATACATTTTTAAATAAAGGGCTGAATACACTTTGAGGTGTCATTGGATAATGGGTAATGTTTGCGTGCATATTGCAAACAGAAATAGACACTGGATTTTTTTTTTCAGAAGTTCATAGCACAATCTATTATGGAAACCTTATTAGAATATGAATGTTTTCATTTAAAAGGCACCTGCTCTGCTTCTCAGACTTCTGATTCTAGCCCACTTTGAAGGTGGATATAGATCACAGGACTTGGTGTGACCTTTTTCAAATAACAAAACGGAGTGTCCACGTAATTCCAAACATCATGTTTCCATTCCTCTGCAGTTTGGGGGAAAATCCAAGAGGGTAGGTTGGCTCAGGAGTTTTTGGTTGGGGCTGGAAATTCATGAGAGCTTTCAGCATGTAATTTCAGAATGGATGAGTGTTTTCTAGCATTTGGGTTTGGAGTCACATTTCCTCCACCATGTACTTCTGGGTTGGTGAGCTTTGTGATTGACAGTTCCATTTCCCCATAATAGTAAACCAGGATCATGGTTCCTGGCATCCCAATTTCCCATCTTTCTGACTCCTTGGAGAATAAAGAATTGCGGGAATTTGGAAGTTGGCACTTCAGTGAATGCTAAACTGATGTTGTTTGGCAAAAAAAAAACAAAACAAAATCAACCAAAAAATAAGAGATGTTTAGGGAATCTATATCAAAGTGCACTTATTTGTGCAAGAAATGAGATTTTTTTTTTATTTGCAGAGTGGTGATAAAGAAATAAAGATGAATGAAACCCCTTTACAAAAATTTAGCAGCATTAAATTAAAATTAATTTTGATTAATTAAAATTAATTTTAATCTGGAATTAAAACAGATGTTGGTCTGAAAATCTTCAATCCAGGGAAAGCAGTGGATGCCCGAGATGGGTGGCCATGATCAACCCCAGTCCAGGGAAGCCAGTAGATGACCGAGATGGTGGTCCGCAGTTGCCTTAAGCACAGGGAGCACAGTCCATAGCGGAGATGTCGAGCGCGGATTCCTTCAGTCCAGGAAAAGCAATCCATGACCGAGAAGGCAGATGCCATTCCTTCAGCGCAGGCACACAGTGGAGAGAGAATTCGAGTGATTTATTCCTAGGATTGAAAATTGCAGTTATCTTTGCTACTAGCTTTCAGATAAGCTTGTGCCTACTTAAGGGAAAACAAAAAACACTTTAAGAAAATGTGTTGTATATGTAGAATGTGACTTTGATGATGATATCTGAGTTTCTATCTTTTGATTTCTTTCATGAGTATTACTGGGTGTTACCAGGTGCCAAATCTCAAGGTTAGATTCATGGTTCTCTGTCGGGTTGGCTTTTCCCTGATTTTTCTTATTTTTATCTTTTTTTTTTTTTTTTTTTTTTTTTACTACTTAGAACAATTTATGTTTTGGAGTTAATTACTGGTGAAATGACCCCATGGGGATCTAGGAAATTGTCAACTAACAACTAGAAGAATTCAGTTTGCGCCGGTGAAAAGATAAGGAAAAGAAAAGAGAGAGAAATGTACAAAACGTGTTTTCTGTGGAACCGATTTTGAAACGTTTCTTTGAAGAGGAATGTGAGACATTGAACCTCAAAGCTATCTATTGGTTAACTCGGCTTAGATATGAAACTCTCTCTAAGCAAGTTTTGAAATGAAATAAGGAAAAAGCATCCAGAGCGATTCCGCTAGTAATGACTTCGGCTGGTCTCGAAGGACCCCTCCGCCCAGCTCTTGTATGCACAGAGATTGTGCGTACGTTCCCAGAGACGGCTTGGGTGGCACTTTCCTTCTTAGGTGATATATGAAACTGTCCTGCAGGACTAACGGTGTGGCCGGGGCTTCAAATATAGCAGAAATTTTTCTTGCAGTCAAAATGTAAATTTAAGCTTTTATCAGTTAACTTCTTTCTTTCCAGCACAAGTGTAGTGCAGGAGCCCCTCGACCCCTGAGCCACCTCCCCAGCCCTATTTTGTGTTTTATGTAGAGACAGGGTCTCACTGAGTTGCTTAGGGCCTCCCCGTTGCTGAGGCTGGCTTTGAAATCGTGATCCTCCTGCCTCAGCCTCCCTACGTGCTGGGATGACAGGCTTGAGCCACCGCACCAGGCAAGAGTTAATCATCTTTAATAAAAGTTCCTGTTTATTATGACCAAAGTCCAGTCCCCTCAGGAATCTTATTTCCCGCACCAGAAGATAGGGTTCTCACACATCCATTACCTAAATATGCGTTGGGTGAATGAGCCACATTTTCTCAGTGAGACAACGAGTCGCAAAAGCATCTCGGTTATTCCCAGGTCGCAGGAATCTTTATGAATCACCCAAAAGCTTCTGTTTCCCGGTATCTGTTCCTGCAGGGCAACATCAAGGTAAGTGTTCTTCCTAAAAGTTTTCCTGTAGGGCGCAGCGTCCCCGCCCGTGGTCTGTTTGCAGAGCCCTTGCTGACGCTCAGGGGACACTGCGGACAGGTATTTCCCTAATCGTGTTAAGACATTATTTTCCTCTGTTGCTGGATTGACCTTCACACGAAGCCGGGGATTAGGAGGCATCAAGGAAAGGACGCGGGAGTCCTCTGGGTGCTTGTTTCGTTGTTAGGTGTCGCACGCCAGCAGACAAAAAAAAAAAAAAAAAAAAAAAAAAAATATATATATATATATATATATATATATATATATATATATATCTAAGAAATTCATTTGTGAAAGAAATTTGGGAAATTTGGGAAATTCGTATCCAGAAGTGTGAGCTCAACAGATTCCTGACGGGTTTGTGTTTTTGATGGTTTGTGTTTTCTCCTCCAGAGAAAGTCTTAATTAAGCTGCTCCAGAAATCTGCACCCGAACTGACCTCAGGACTATCAGCCAAAGATTCTCCGCCAAAGAGTCCAAAGCAGGTAACCTTCCTGATTCCCGTTGCTCTGTCTTGCTCGGCCTCCGGCCTGGAGCCCTCCAGGTGCTGGACGCCTTTTTACTAGTCGTTCACCAACATTTATGGACTAGTGTGGGAACAATATAGGACTTTTTTAGAAGTGTGTTTGCAGATGCAAAGTGTGTAGGAAAGACAGGCCCCCGAACAAGGCCTGTAGCCTGGGGTCTGAGCTTCACGGTTTGCAATTCAGAGATCAGACGACTAATTGGGCTCCATGGTAACAGCTGGCAGGGGAGGAAAGAGGGGAGAAGCAGCTGTCCCTTCCCAGGCGCTGCCCTCCAAGGGTTAACTTGCCCAGAACAGGGAAAGACAAAGCGGCTTTTGTGTGAACTTCTGCAGACTCTGGGCTTCTGAGCTCCTCCCCTTCCCTGCGGGGTATAAAGTTCTGATACTCCGTGAACTTGGGGTTCAGGGAGATTGATTGATTCCAGCGAAAGCTGTACCCGCAGAACCGACTGCGGTCAAATGGCCTGCTTCCTGTTTCCTATCCGCTGTCCCTTCCTTTGTCCTTACAACACTTGTATAATGAACCTTGCTCAGCTCAGCTCAGAAAAGCAATATTCTGCAAACAAACAGTGTGTGGTGTTGCAAAATCGTGCATGGGTTTTTTTCCGGGGGGACACAGCCCCTAATAAATGCACTAGGTGATCCACGCTGTTAATCCTTGATTTTAATGTAACAGAGTAAAAACAGTTGGTTATAATGATGTCACACTCTAAATCTTCTTAAAGGAACCGCTGGGGCTCGGGTGCAGCTCAGTGGGAGGGCACTTCCCTGGGGGGCACAAAGCCCCGGGTGCGATTGTAGTGCAAACCTCCAGGTGCTTGCAAATGTTGTTAAATCTTGCCTTTTCTAATGACCTATCTGTGCAAAGTCAGATTTCCACTTACCTCCATCAAAGCAATCTGTGCGAACAGATTGGGTGCAGAAGATAAGAGAATTAATATCTCGCTTATCAAGCCAAGCATTAAAAAGATTTGCCAAGATGTAAACAAATACCATCCTCGGTGATTTTTAGAAGAAAACTTTTTTTTTTTTTTAAATACATTCTTGGCTACATTGTATCATTACTGTTGATTTTGGGGATTTTTAAATAAGTTGAGAACTTTTTTTTTTTTTTTTAATTCTCAGCTTCACTGTCTGCAATGATGACGTTAGACCTGTAAAACTGACCCCGACACAGGTTCGGAATTTCTCAAAATGGATCAACTGTGTGAACAGATTGCACAGAGCTTGAGAAACACTTGCAAAGAACATCTTTCACCTGTTAGAAGGGCCCTTACCAATTTCTCTTGCGATTTGGTTTTGCTCTCCGCTTGCAACTTAGAAACGTGTTAAAAGGGTCAGATTTCTTTTGCCCGGGTACCTTGTAACCATCTGCTAGTCTCAGTGGGGTTAAGAGCCGTGATTCAGCACTTCTACACCATGGATGTCAGGATCAGTCAAATCAGGGTAATTAGCACTTCCAACTCCTGACACAGTTATCATTTTTTTTTAAAAATATTTTCTTTTTTTTAGTACCAGGAATTGAACTCAGGGGCACTGACCACTGAACCACATCCCCAGCCCTATTTTGTGTTTTATGTAGAGACAGGGTCTCACTGAGTTGCTTAGCACCTCACCATTGCTGAAGCTAGCTTTGAACGCGCGATCCTCCTGCCTCAGCCTCCCAAAGGGCTGGGATGACAGGCGTGCGCCACTGAGCCTGGCCCATTTATCATTTTTATATGTTGCCAGAGTCATCTTTTTTCTTTTTCTTTAACTAGTTGTACATGACAGTAGAATGCACTTGGGCACATTGTACAGAGATGGAGTCCAATTTCTCATTCTTCTGGTTGCACAGCATGTAGAATCACACTGTTCACGTGGTCATATATGCACATGGGGTGATAATGTCTGATTCATCCTACTATCCTTCCTTATGTAGTATCCTGGCTTATTTCACTTAGCATGATGTTCGCCAACTCCATCCATTTACCTGCAAAGGCCATCATTTCATCCTTTTTCATGGCCGAGTAATATTCCATTGTGTATATGGACCACAGTTTCTTTATCCAGTCATCTATCGAAGGGCATCTAGGTTGGTTCCACAGTTTAGCTATTGTGAATTGAGCTTCTATAAACATTGAAGTGGCTGCGTCACTGTAGTATGCTGATTTTAAGTCCTTTGGGTGTAGACCAAGGAGTGGGATAGCTGGGTCAAATGGTGGTTCCATTGCAAGTTTCCTGAGGAATCTCCATCCTGCTTTCCAGAGTGGTTGCCCCCATTTGCAGTCCCACCAGCAATGTAGGAGTGAACCGTTTTCCCTAACACCCTTGTGATTCCCTTATTCAAAATCTTCTGCACTGTCATATTTTGGATTTCAGATTTTCTTTTTCAGATCTTAGAATAGTTGAGTCCACTCGGAGATGGACGAGTACGACACAAAACGTATACCTCGTGCACGTAGGAGAGACGATTTTATTCAACATTCCTAGTAAGATTGTGCAGGAGGTAGAAAGTTTCAGGTTGTGGAATTTTGTTCACAAACTAAAAAAAAAAAACCATATTTGGGAGCATTTTGGATTGGGCGATGTTCAACCCGACTTCCAGTGTAACAGCTAAGGTTCCTGTGCCCCTCACTTACTGAGCTGCATTTCAGGGACCTTCCTGATCCTGCCATTTCATATTCACAACTGCTTTTTGGGGTGCAAAGGTTTTTCAGGCTGCGAAACTAGAGCACGGCAGGAGGGCACCTGCCCAGCCCTGCTTTACTTGGAGCACGTTCACCCTGTCCCGAGAGCCAGGTTGCGCACTGCTCCAGTAGAATGTGATCCCAGTGGGACCCTGTGTGTGCAGTTATTTGCAGGCACTGCTCGGCTCTGAGCACGGCCCCCGTGAATGCATGATTTATTTGTACCCCACATGCTGTTTCCAATGGAAAGACATATATTATTCCCACACCCTGGGACATTCATTAAAATGCTCCACCTCTAAAACTCCAAAAAAGTATTTCAACTTCCTAAAAGCAAATTAATGAAGCATTTTTTGGTCGTTTCTTTTGGGTAAAGGCCATGTCCACCTCCACACCGTCATCTTCCACCGTTGAGATGCCTCTGTTAGATCAGTTTCTCAATATATATATATATTTTTTCCACTAAACTATATGAAAATAGTCCTCTTTCTTTCTTTCCATTTTGATCTGTATAATCACGCTTTTCCATTTCCCCTGTTTCTAGAATGAAATTAAGTCTTTGGGGCATTTCTGTTGGTTGGATTCCAGAAAAAGTTCTAACTGCACAAAAGGGACTCTTCCAATATTATGTAAATATTATTCTTTTAAAAAATTTTAATTGGACTCATGGAGATGGAAATGTATTCCTACCTCATTTAAACTTCACAGCTACTCAAAGCTGATTCCGAGGATTGAAGCTCATTGAATCTTCCAGGAGATTTTGGTACTTTTGTGTGTGTGTGTGTGATTTAGTGGTATTTCCTGGTGATGTATTCTGATATTTCATCTGTTTATTTCCATTCAAAAGGAAATTTTCCTTTAAAAATCACTTTTTCTAAATTTAAACAGTGGGTATTGAGACTAGATAAGGGTAAAAATCTGAATTGTCCTAGTTTGAAAATTGGCCTCTTTTTTTTTTTTTTTTTTGGCACTGCAGATTAAACTCAGGGGCACTCGACCACTGAGCCACCTCCCCAGCCCTATTTTGTGTTTTATGTAGAGACAGGGTCTCACTGAGTTGCTTAGCACCTCGCCATTGCTGAGGCTGGCTTTGAACTCGCGATCCTCCTGCCTCAGCCTCCCAAAGTGCTGGGATGACAGGCGTGCGCCACTGCGCCCGGCCTCTTTTTTAAAATAGTTTTCCCTTCTGTATAATTTCATAATATATCATTGCATGTGTGCAAAGGATAATTTAAACACTTACCGGGAAGTCTCTAAGTGTCCCACCCTCAATATTTTGCTATTTTAAACGAGGCTGTAATGAATAGCTACGTGCATGCATGTGTATTTTCACACTCTTGGATTGGGATCTTCTTTGCAAATTCAGAGGAGTGGCCTTAATAGCTCCAAAGAAAAATAACACTTTGTGATTTTTATTTTTTTTCACTATTTGCTGTTTTATTGTCTTAATGTATTTCCAAGTTCTGCTCCAACAGGGCTCTGAAAATCTATTTTCTGTGGCCAAACTATGAGAAAGGTTGTCTCTGCAGTTTTAACCAATTTTTAAAAATGAACAGGTGCAACTTTATATGCACTTTCAATGAACAGTATATATATATATATATATATATATATATTTATATATATTTTTTTATCAACCATCTTTACTATACCCATTCCCCTTTCCTGCTTATAATTTTGTGCAAAGTTAGAAAAATTATGATTGTAATAATTTTTTTTTCTATTTGCCTCAACAAATATTTTCAGTGAATAGTGTGTACAGCTTCTGAAAATTTGTTTTTTTTCTGTTATGTTTGATAACATGTATTAAAATGCAACTTTTGAGAAAAATAAAAAAAAAATGAACAGGTGCAAACATCGATCCTATTGACGTTTTGGGTTTAGTTTTCACTTTTTTGGACCACGATCAAATAAATGTCATTTTCAAGTGTCATGTTTTAGCTACTTGATTCAAAGTGCTTAATGTTATCAGTTCTTTTGACCTTGTTCATTTTTTATCTTTTTTTATTTTTTAATTTTTTGGTCTCTCCTTTTTTTTTTCGGTCTCTCTTCCATTGACACAGAATAATTGCAGACGTTCGTGGAGCATGGTGTCTGTGTAACGATCAGATTGAGGAAATTCAGCACATGGGTCTTTTCAAACAGGTATCATTGTTTGAATTGAGACGATCCAAAGCGCCCTTTTCTTGCTATTTTCAAATATGCAATTAATCGTTGGTAACTATACTTATTTTACTGTGCCGTGGAGCGTCAGAAATTAATCCTGTAGTTTTTCAGGAGGGACTGGACATTGAACTCAGGGGCCCTCGACCACTGGGCCACATCCCCAGCCCTATTTTGTGTTTTATGTAGAGACAGGGTCTCACTGAGTTGCTTAGGGCCTCGACCTTGCTGAGGCTGGCTTTGAACTCGCGATCCTCCTGCCTCAGCCTCCCAAAGTGCTGGGATGACAGGCGTGCGCCACCGCACCCGGCCAATATTGCCAGTTTTTCCAAACAAACTTCCAAGATGCCCCGGGAAATCGGAATCGTGCGCAGCGAGCGTTTTCAGTACGAGCGTGTCTGCGGTCTACGTGGAAAACACGCCTCCCGAGAACAGGTGCCCGAGCGTCCTGCGTCTCCCCAGGCTGACTTACCGGCCGTTCCTGGCTCGTGCAGGCAACCAAACCAACTTTCTGTCATGAGTTTCGGCGATCAATTCTTCATCTTTTGGTAAATGAGAAAGGCCACCGGGATTTTTTTTTGAAACCTTAGAGACCAC
>PVHX01025753.1:0-21825 GCA_004024805.1 Geosciurus inauris | reverse complement strand
GAAGGAAGGGAGGAAGGAAGGAAGGAGAGAGGGAGGGAGGGAGGGAAGGAAGGAGGGAAGGAGAGAGGAGAGAGGGAGGGATGAAGGGAAGGAAGGAAGGAAGGAAGGAGGGAAGAAGGGAGGGAAGGAAGAAATGAATAAGGCAGAGTTGGAACCCCTGGACATGCATTAAAAGTGTACCTGACATGTACACACATGTACACAATGTCCCTCAGCTAAGACTGGTAGACTTCTTGTTTCAGTCATCTGTGAACATCTCTGTCCTGTCATTAGCTGATCACCAAACCAGGAACTGCAGTGGCCACATGTTAAGGCACAGACTTACAGAAATACTTAAGAAAAGTGAACCAAGCAGCTGAAACAAAGAATCAACAAATGAAACATACAAATCTATAGCTAGGGGAATCTAATGTCTAGAGTTTCCATATTATGACATTTAAAATGTTCAGTTTTCCACAAGAACCAAAGGAAACATACAAATAAACAAGAAAGTCTGTCCCAAACATGGGAGGAAAAGCAGTAACTAAAAACCATCCTTGTGAAATCCAGACATCACTGGACATAATAGACAAAACATTTGTAAATGCTCTTTTAAGTGTGTCTGAAAAGCTAAAAGATACTGTGTCTAAACAACTATAGTAAAGTATAAGAACTGGGTCTCTCCAAATAGGGAACATTAAAGAGTTACATAAACTGCACAAAGAAAACAAATAGAAATCCAAGAGTTGAAAAGTGCAATGACTGAAATGAAAATTTCATTACAGTAACTCTACAGTAGATTTCAGTCAGAATTTATGAATTTCAATAAAGGACAAATGTCAATTTTACAGCCTAAGGAAAAATTATGAGGAAAGTGAACAGAGCCTGAGAGACCTACAGACACCATCAATTGCATTAACACACATATGGGGTGGGTACCCACAAGGAGAGGAAAGAAAGGCGATACATTTATTTAGATAAGTGCCCCAAACCCCACTTCAGTGAAGATCATTAGTTTAAACATCCAGGAAGCTCAATGTACCCCAAGAAGAAAAACTCAGGGGGGTCTTCAGCTAGACACATTATCATCAGACTATTGAAATACCAAGAGAAAGCTTCTGCTTTTGGTTGTGTTGAGAAGGAGCTGCTCACATACATAGGCCAACAGCTGTTTGTTTTCTTATTAAAAACCACAGAGGCTGGAAGGCAGTGAGATGTCATATATAAAAGACTCTCCATCAAACATCCTATGTCCTGAAAAACTTGTGCTTTAAAAGTGAAGAAGAGATTAAGAAATTTCCAAATAAATAAGAACAGGGAAAAAGTTGGTGGAAAATGTGGTATATAATGAGTACTATAAAATGAGTCTACAGGATGAAAAGAAAGGATTTTAGATAGTAAACTAAACTCAATGGAGGAAGAAAGTTACACACACACACACACACACACACAACCCCACTTGATGTTTATGGACCCTCATATGCTGAAGCCCTAATCTCTGGTGTGATAGTATCAGGTCATGTGGATGGAGCCATCACAAATGGTATGAGTGCCTTTAACAAAGGGACCAGGAAGTTCTGGAGGCTCTGGAAGCACGCAGTTGGGCAGTGTGGTCAGACTGTGTTGAGGGCCTTCTCCTGGGCTGCAGAGGGCCTCCTTCTTACATGGTTTCTTTGTGTATATGAGATTCATCTGGAAATTATAATTAACATTAGTCTGTAACTCCCTTTTCTGCCTATTTTAGTTAAACAAAAACTTCCGGAGCAAAACTGATAAATCTGCACTGGCGGTCATATAATTGCAAAGCTGTAATTTGTTAAATGCAGACTTATACAGTAAAGTTGCAAATAACAGCACAAAGGATGGAGAGAGAGGAATGGAGCTCTACAGAAGCTAAGGTTTTATACACTATTGTGGTTAAGTTATTAACTTGAATTTAATTATAAATTAAGGTGCTAATTGCAATCCCCAGGTGCATCACATACATACACAAAACCCTCCTAACATGTAGTAAAAGAAATTACAAGGATTTTAGAATACCTGCTTAACACAACAGAAGGTATCCATACGGTAACAGAGGAAGAGAAAGAAAGACACCAGAAATACAGGAAAAATACCCAAATATCAGAGGCAAATCCTGCTTCTGTAGTGTTTATATTAAAAGTAGATGGTCAAAACTCTCTAAAGAAAAGACAGGAGTGAGAGTTAAAATATAAGATCACTTTCCAATCCTTTCACACTCAAATTCAGTACACAAAAGACAAAGTGAGCAATGTTAAGGAAAAAAAAAACATTCCACCTATTATTGGAGAATTTAGCATACCTCACCCTAATTGGTAGAAGAAGCAGGCAGAAATCAGTAGCAGCACAGAAGAGCTGAGCAACAGGTCGGTGAGCGTGCTCCAGCTTCCCAGGTCCCACGGGACAGCGGCGAAACTAGCCACACGCTGCACTAGGGAGCCAGGGTCCACCAGTTCCACAGCTGAAATCCTCACAGTCCATGTTCTGACCCCAGCGGAAGTGAGCCGGAAATCAAAACTAAGGGGAAGGAAGTGGATCAGGCACTGCACTTCTGCATAACTGGTCTATCAGGGAATGAATCACAATGTCAATTAGAAAGTATTTTGAAGTAAGTAAAATAAAGATGTTCCACCAAAACTTGAATTTTCTAGAGAAAAGTCTTCTAGAGAAAAGTTAGGGCACTAAGTATTTTCTGCATAATTTATGCATCAAGAAATTAGTAGAAAACGAAGGCATAATAAAAAGAGTCACAAGCGATGAAATAACATAATGGAGATAGTCTCAACAGGAAAGGTCGGTGTGAGCTAACTAAGGAAATGAATGAACCCTTGGCGAGACAAGGACAAAGGAGCGGGCAGCCGAAGACCTGCACTGGGGACGAGAACAGATCAGAACAGAGCCCACGGACACCCAGCCAGCAAGAGCAGGACCGAAGACCACGTGTGGCAGCAAATCTGGAAACTTAAACAAAATGGTAAATTTCCAGAAAGACACCACTTCCTAAAAATAACAGGAAAAAAAAAATGGATACATTGCAATGGCCTGTGTTGACTCTGCATTTAAACCATGGGGGAGGCAGAGCAGGAGGAGCTGCCCAACCTCACGCCAGCTGTCCCTGTGTGTGGCGTTTCCCTCATCCTACAAGGGCATGGGCCAAACGCCTGTCACTCTGAAGTTACAGGGGCTCTTTCTGCAGCTCAGTGGCTCCTGGGCATTTCCTTTAAGACTCAGTTTCTCTCTCTTTACTCTACATCCCTGTCTGAAGGAAACTTTAAAAAATGACAGGGTATAAAATAAATAAGCACAGGTGACATGATTCTTAAAGGCAAAGTGTTGCCAGCTTCCTCTTGGCATGAGAGATGGGGCACCTTCAGGTGATGGAGCAAGAGTCGGGAAGGAGACAAGGCGTCCTGTTCCGCAGATGACGGCATCACATGCACAAGGACCTCAGAGCAGCCACAGCTGGATCGTTGTACCCAGCGTGGCCTGAGTGAGGTGCTGTGCACAGAATCACACATGAAGGCCAATCGTTCCCCTGTGCTTTGTCAACTGCCACAAGCCCCCCACAGACAGGTATGTGTGTGCTTAGAACATAGAGAAGCAGCGGGAGGACAGGATGAGATCCCTGGGAGGCCTGCTGTCCATCGAGGGCTCCCACCTGCCATGTGATCGGGACTGCTGGACACTGAAGTTCTGTGCCCTCTCCAGCAGGAGAGAGCCCCGGCTGGAGGTCAGAGCTGACCACCCACCTCTCTTGAGTGGCTCAGTCCCTGTGGTTGAGGATGGCTGGGGGACAAGGGTGCCTGGACCAGGTCTGTACCAGAGGCTGGGTCTGGGTCCATGTTGCCGCCCGGGCTCCGACTTGCCACCTGCTGTGGCACAGCTGCTTCTTAGAGAAGCCCCCTCCCTCTGGGCCGTGCGCACGTCTCCGCTGTACCCATCGCGTGGCCCGAGTTCTTGCCTCTGGCCTGAGGAAGCACACTTTCCCCTTCTTCACCAAGACTCTGATGAGCAGACCGCGGACAGGCTGCACGCTGTTTGTGGGTGAGGTGGTTTGGGGTGATCAGCTGCACCACAGGGGCCACCTGTGCCAAGCTTAGAGAACCGCCTTCCCCACGTCATCTCTGTTCAGCTCTAAGTGACGAGAGGTGACATGGCATTTCCTTAAACTCTTCCTTCCTTTTCGTCCCTTTAACTCCATTATGTTGGGTTCAGATAGAACAACCAAAACATTTCCAGGCGACTTGCTGCATGAACAATCAGGTGACATGGCAGCTCGACCATTACTTATCAACTTGCCTTTAAAGTTTAATAGGGTGCCATCAATTATTGAGGAATTAATGTTGAGACCCAGCTGTGTGCCCCAGTTCCTGTCAGAAGTGCTGCCGCGGGTCCCTTGCAGCGGGTTCTGGAGCACTTGGTCCACCTCCTGGCACAGCTTCAGCTCCTGAAGGAGAAAAAAAAGCCAGCCAGCCTCCCACGGTGGAGACAAAGACGCGGGCCAGAGCTTCTTAGGAGACTTTATCAGAAAGAAGCAAAAGCAGAGCCTGCAAATGAGCCCTTGTCGGAGGGACTGCAAGGGAAAGCTCCGTTTTAAACCTTGCAGAGTCCTCTGCTGCAGGCAAACGTTTCCTCAGCCCCACGCCCCCTCATGGAGGTGCGAGAGTGGCCCACGGCAGGACCTGGACATGTGCCAGAGCTGCCAGCTCCCTTCCTGGCCTCCAGTGGAATAAAGCCCATTGCTCCCCTGAACGTGACAGTCCCTTGCGCGACCTGCAGCCATTCTTTCCTTACCGAAGGTGCTCGGAAGCGCATGTCCCACGTCCGGGTGGCAAGGAGCCCCGAGGGCCGTGTTGTACTTTTAGCACTCAAGGTTGTTCCTCAATGACATTTAACTTCACTTATTAAAGATTTACTCAGTACTAGATAAAGATGAAATGTGAGATTAAGCAGAAGTCAGAAATGTGTATTTCTGGTCCTTCCAAGAGAAGAGCTGGTCTCCATCCCAACGCGCTCCCGGAGGCCTCCAGGCAGGGCTGTGTTCTCAAGTTGCTTCAGCGTCTGCTGGGGAGCAGGGGGTGCAGCCCGCAGGACTCAGGAGAGCCCAGCAGAAAGCCTGGTGCCACTGTGGGCCCTGCACCGTCCACCCACTACAGGTGGCTCACACGAGCGGCAGAATGCAGAAACAGCGCTCCTCTGACTTCCATTGTGACGCAGTGTGGCTTTCACGATCTCAACTGGCTCAGTGGTTGAGAAAAGAAAAGAAAAGATCTTAACTGGCCTCAGAAAGAGTTCAATGACAAGTGCACTCACCTTCGTTATCTGTAATGACAAGTATATTAATATTTAAGACATGTATTCTGGTAGAAAGAACAGCAGAGCCTGTTTGTGAACCAAATTGATTTCATTCCACTAAAAGCAAAGCAAAACAAAACACAATCCCCAAACTAAGCAAAAGGAGACATAAAGTCCCTGCAAAAGACTGTTGATGAGCTACCTGTAGCATCTGGATGAGGAAGCCTCCACAGCGGCTCCTGCTTCTGTTCCCCTCACTCCATGAAGCCCTTCCTGCAGCTGGTCGTGAGAGCTGCATGGAGTGTAGGCCACACGCAGGGTGTCAGGCAGTCAAGAAGGTGGCAGTTGTGAGGACAGAAACAAAAATAAAAAAAAAAAATAAACAAAAAATAAAAAGAATGCGATTGTGGCTCAGTGGCTGAGCAACTCTGGGTTTAATCCCTGGTACAAAAGAAAAGTTACTATGATCTTATAAAATATGTGTATTTGCATGTTTTTCTCTGTTCCTGGAGGTACTGCAGCACCTGATGGATGACGAGTGAAGTGGACAGAATAACCTCCTATTCTACTTCCCTGCCCCAAACATCCACCCGATTTGTTGTCCTTGGACACAGGATGTACTAGGCATGAAGCTGGGAAGAAGGCACTGTGCTGCATCTCAGTGATTTAAGAGCACTTTGTTAGTGAGGTGATTTTAGCAGAGTACAGACACCAACGTCAATCTCTTGCTCTGTTTTTCACCTTTGGCACTGAGTTCAGGAAACTCCTCTTACAGGAGATGGTGAATGCTAATAGTGTAAATACACATTTATTTTCACTTCTGGTATCCACTGCCCAGGGTGATGAAAAGCATTTTAAAATAATTTTTATATTGAATGAATGCTGAGATAACATAATTTGGACTCATTGAGTGAAATAAAACATATTATTAAAATTAATTTCAACTGTTTACTGTCATTTTTAATATTTGACTATTAAAATTAGAATGTCAGATGTAGCTCACATTATGGTTCTATTGCATAGCATTCTTCTGAAATATTGTATTTTACATCTTTATACATATTATGTATATATTCCATTGAAATTTCTTCATGGTGCTATTTAACTTTTTTTCTAAATGATTAGACAAGAGCTCAGAAACGTCCTCTCTGGCTACCTAAAATGCTGCCTGAGGGTGCATCTCCCTCCTACTCCGGGGGGTCTGTGGCTGGGCTCTACAGCTTCCCTCAGGACCCCTCCTGGTCTTTTAATTGTTGTGACTTTGTGAAAAGCTTTTCCAATAGCATTTTAAAGTGAAAAACTGTTACATATTTATTCTTCCAAATGAACTTGAGAAGAATTATGTAATCTTTTAAGTGAATTTGGATAAAATTTATGTTGGATTAGTACTTAATTTACAAATTAATTATAAAATTTGACATATTTTGTAATATTGAGAGTTCCATTCATGAGCTTATTTACATATTTTTACTTATTCAAAGTCTACTTGAATGTGTATTCTTAAATTATTATTTTCATCACATTTATCTATATTTTTAATATTCCATCACATTCATAAATGCACACATGTGCATAACTTTACAAGTTTTATCTCTTTTCCCCTATATACATTGTTGAAATATAATTAGCATGTACAATTTGCATCTATTTACCCTAACAATTTACCCCTCTTATTAGTTCTAATATATTTTTCTCAGTTAAGTCTTGTGAATTCCCAGGTATATCTTTTTATTTTTCTACAAATACTCACAATATGGTCTCATCATCTCCATTATTAAAAAATCATATATTTTTCTTACCTTATTGCATTGGCTTGAACTGATAGGAAAATATCATTGGCTTTGAGATTATTTTCTGTGTTAAGATTAATATAAAATTCTCTTGTTTTAACACTAAGTCTAAACTTAGCTATTTGTTTCAGATGGATATCTTTAAAACTTAAGAAGTTATAACATATTCGTACATTACTAACACTTTTTCAGAATACCTAATATTTATTTTCAAAATGTGTCATTAGCATTTAATTATATATTTTTGCCTATTGATTTGCTGGTAGGACTTATTTTAATAGTTTTTGTAATACACACCACTGCATTCCTAAAACAAAATCAATTATCTCATGACAGATTGCATATCTAAACACCCTCAATGATCACCACTTATGCACCAGCTTGATAGTAAAGTCCCAAGATTTTCCTACTGCTTTTGTCAGTTCAAAACTGATGGAATGTAAATTTGCATTATGCATTTCTGATATCAAGTATGCATCTTTGAAAGCAAGGCTGCACCCAGAGGGTCCAATCATTTTCCAAATCCCTACCTCCTAACACCCTGCCTAGGAGCAGCACAGACATTCACACCAACTCAGGCAGCCACGCAGGGTCCAGCACCTGTGTGGCATCCTGAATAAGTACTCAGTCCTCTCCTGTTTTTTTTTCTTTTTTGCAGTTCTGGGGATTGAGCCCTTGTGCACAGGGCAAGCACTCACCACTGAGCTGCTCCCCAGCCTTGGTCCCTGTTCTTGAGCGTCTCTGCACTGTGTCCTGTGCATCTTTCTTTTACTTTAGTGAAAAGACCTGTTTATTTATTTATTTACTTATTTAGTTTTACATTTTAAACCTTATGGTCCTGATTCTAGTTCTATGTCTCAAGAGACTTACTTCAACATATTTTAAATTTTTGGGTGGTATAACTTAAAATTAATTTTTTCTCAAAGCCCAATAAGAGAGAGAGAAGAGCAGCAGTATTTTGTTTATATAAATTAATTGGGTATGTTCAAGTCTGCATTAACATTTAGCTAAAAATCAGTCAATCAGAAAATTGAGATGTTTTGATGAACACATTTTAATTAGGGTTATTAATTAGACTCATATTTGCCTTATCTCTCATTTTTATGGGAATTTCTTCAACTTGCACAGAATCAAGTCTTCTGACTTATAAAAACAAGCAGCTGGAGCTGGTGGCAACTTTTCTAATTGCTTGACGTGCAGATTCAAGTTGTGCTTCAATTAAACTAAAGTAGAAGCTTGAAAATTGAAAGATACTGCTGTTCCAAGCTCAGTTGCCAGGCTGCCTCACCGTGCCAAACCTCCTCTCCTGTCTCCCAAGCATGGGATTTGGAGGGAGTCCAGTAGTCTGATGCGTGTTTCCAGTCAGTTTGAATCTTCCTTCCTTCATATAAAATATTTATCAAGTGTAGCTTAAATAGTATCCAACGTCGTTTTAATAAATCTCAGACTCCTCGGTGTTGACCTCTGGCCAGTGTTTACTCAGGGTCTCAATACAACCAGAGTTCTTGTTTCATTTCTTTCCTAAATTCCCCTTCCTTCCCCGACCCAGAGCAGGGGGCTCATTTCATACCATCTGACCCTGAGCTGTCCAGCTGTGGTTTGCAACTTGTACAAGTTCAGATGAAAGGTATGGAAGCTTCCCAAAGTGAGGAGTGCGTCCAGGTGGGACGTGCCCTCTGCCTCACAGTTGTTACATTAGTTGCATGGGAGTTCACCTTAGCAGATGACAAGAGCTTTGATTGACAGGCGGCCAGTGCGGAGGCCCAGCATTCGTGGTCAGAGGGCCACCTCCACTGTGGGCACAGACAGGAAGACCCTGGCAACAGAGCTGGTAGGTCACACAGCAGGCTCCCGTGGGCTCAGCCTTGTTGGGAGTGTATTGCCGGATGCATACCTTAAACTGAAGAGTTGAGTGTTCTTCATAGGCTGAAACCAGGATCAAATCGTCCCGGAGCCAGAGGACCCTGGGTTTCTCAGAGCTACGGAGCAGAAACACGATAATGCAAAGGAGCTATGGTGTGGAACCCTAGTCTACTTGCTCTCTAGTCTGTGATTGCAGGCACCATGATGGCTGACATCATCCTGTGGGTCAGCCTGACCGTGGCCTTGCTCCACAGTATCCCAGCCAAACATCCCATCTGCTGTTTGAATCACACAGGGTTTAAAAATGTCCTTTGTGCTTATTTTTTAACCTGTGTTTGCTGTATGGCTGTGTGATTGTGTGCACAGGGAGCCTCTGCCCATCTTCCTCCCTTCTACATGTGCTTGGAGTGGTCATGAAAGTCACCTCCAGCGAGAACTGGGTGTCTGTGAAGAAGACTGACTCCAGCAACATGGTTAACAGATCACAAGCTGCAACTTCAAGCTTTATTATTTGAACCATGAAATAAACACCAGGAAAAGCCATTGTGGGAACCTGACAAATTATATAAACCAGGTAAAAAATTCCAGCCTAAGAAAGATTGTGCATGGTGTCTGGCTTCTCAAGCACAGCTGTCCCTTGCAGGTTCACATGAGCCTGGTCCCCACCATGCCTCCTACCTTGCCATGCAATGGTGGTCTTGAAAGGTGTTCCCTGGCTCAAGTCATTAAGGCTGCTTCAACAGCAAACTGAGGCTAGATGGGCATGGGTGGGGGCTGGGGGCAAAGGTTCAGTGGGACCTGGCCACACACCATATGACCCCTCATCCACTAATGCCCTGCCCTGCCCAGCTTCCCAGCACCTCCTTTAATCCCTCCCTGCGTTGGAGGGCCCCTGTGAAACTCCCAGAGTGGGGCTGCCATCCCACTGTCCAGCTTGCTGCTTCAACAGGCAATTCCATAGAGAGGGCCCTGGGCTTCAGGCTTGGCTGGCTCTGGCTGCCCCTGCAGGCGGCTGTAGTTCCTTTTCCTCATCAGTGAAGTGGCATCGCGAGCAGTTCACACTGGAGGCCTGTGTTGCCAGGCTCGAATGCCAGCGAGGGCTCTCTCTTTGCAGGTGTGCATGGAAGGGTGAAGCCCCCACACCCTTGAAGATAAGTCGCAATTCTGTGATAGGCTTAGGCCGATAAAACGTGAGCGGAGTGGCAGGTCACATCTGGGGAGGAGCATGGACTCCGCAGCGCTGTCGCGTTACGATTCTCTTGCGGGAAGTCGCCCGGCCCATGTGTGTTGTTGTGGCAGCACACAAGGACCGAGACCCCTGCCCGAGGGAATGGCTTTTGTGTGGATTCTGTGGAAAAGCCCCTTTCCATTGTGTGCCCTGGTGCCTTGGCTCGGCTCAGCCTCACTGCTGAAGGCGGATCGGAGGGGCGGATCGGAGGGGCCGAGCCGAGTAGAAGTGGCGGGGCCCAACACCCAGCAGGTCGCAGGCCCTCTCATTTCCCCTGGGCTGGTAACTGAGCAGAAAGCCCTCCTTCCCCCTCCTTCAGTAGCTCCGTGGAGGCAGGCGTCCCAGGGCAGCACAACTAATAGCTGCTCACTTTGTGTGAACCTTTCTTGCCTCTTAACTCCAGCCTGGCTAGGGGTGGATTCCGCAGGGCCATCTGGTGCACATGTCCAGTCGGGGGCACTGGAGGCTGCCTGGGCTTGCCCAACTGCGGGAGTGCGGCTTCCATGAGGTCACTGCCAGCCAATCGGAGGAGACGCGGCGCTGGCGGAGGGCTTTCATGGCTGCAGGTGTGCGTGCTCAGGTGGCTCCTCACCTCCAGCAGGAGGACACTCATGCGTGGGCTTCCAGCCGGGCACAGCCTGGTGGCTGTGAACGTGGAAAACGCTTTACAGCAAGCGATTCTCCCGCCGCCGCCAAGAGCAGCCGCCACCAACTGGAAGATGAAAAACGACGGAAAGAGAAGAGGCTGTAAAGGAGAATTTGCCAAATTAGCTTCTGGCTTTATTTGACAATATTTGAATAAATGAATCATGAGGCATTTATTACGCCTTGAGAAACGACTCTACTGGAAGCTGCTCCTCCATTGGTCTCCGCTGCATCACGCTGTATTAAGTCCCCTGTGTCAGGGTGACAGGGTGTGAGCATCGCGACGCCAATTTCTGACAGGTCAGCGAGGGCCGGCACTGCGGGCCTCTCCTGCAAAGGCTCAGGCCAGGACCTCTGAGCACGCTTCTCGATGTCCAGCCAGGTGTTGCAGCCCAGTGTCCAGAGAAATGACTTTGTCTTATTAGAAGCACCTCAGGGACACCTGCACTTAGGCAAACGACAAGGAACACAGAGGGCCCTCCCCAGAGCCAGGGGTCTTGCCACGCCAAGATTGGCCTTTTGCTGAGAGAATTTCCTCATGGGCAAGAAACCTCTAAGTCAAGGAGAGAAACAACCAATGGGCAGCTGAAGTACTAGGTTCTGTTTAAATGGAACCAAGAGCAAGCGCCTGCTGCTCAGGGCCAAGTGCACTAACCAACAAGCAGGCGCGAGGGGTTCAGGGTCCAGCGCACGACCAAGGAGCAGGTGTGAGGGGCTCAGGGCCAAGAGCATGGCCAAGGAGCAGGCACGACGGGCTCAGGGCCAAGGGCACGACCAAGGAGCAGGCGCGACGGGCTCAGGGCCAAGCACAGGACCAATGAGCAGGCGCTAGGGACTCAGGGTCCAGTGCACGGCCAATGAACAAGCGTGAGGTGCTCAGGGTCCAGTGCACAAACAATGAGCAGTCTCAAGGGGCTCAGGACCAAGCCCACAACCAATGAGCAGGCGCGAGGGGCTCAGGGCCAAGCGTACGACCAATGAGCAACCTCAAGGGGTTCACAGCCAAGCGTAGTAACCAGTGAGCAAGCTCAAGGGGCTCAGGGCCAAGGGCATGACCAGTGAGCAGGCGTGAGGGGCTCAGGGTCCAGCGCACGACCAAGGAGCAGGCGTGAGGGGCACAGGGCCAAGGGCACTGGCAGGAGGAAGGCGTTGAGTTGCAGTTCTCTCTACATGTTGCCCCAGATCCTAGCTACTTTAACACCACATTTGGGAAGAGTCTCAGCAAAGCTTGGCTAAGTAGCAAATTCTGTGCCGTCCCGTTCCCTTCAGTTATGACTCTCACTCAATGATGAGGGGCTTCAAAAAGTAAGATGAGCATTTTTTTTAAACAGTAACCAGTAGAAAGTGTGTGCAGTCCTGGTGTTTTTGCTGGGCCATGAAGCCGCTGATCAACCAGCCTCCTGGGGTGACCTGAGTGTAGGGCAGCAGCCGTCCAGCCCTGGCACCGACAGGGCTGCTCCCCGTGTGCAGATGAGCGGGGGCACAGAGCCTGCCAGAGCTGGGCTCTCAGCTGGCCTGTGCACTGGTGCTGTGCAGAGTGCTGATGCGGCCCCAGACCCCTCAGGAAGCAGTCTTGCAGAAGTCAGAGTGGCTGTCGCCATTCATGGGTTCCAGCAGTTGCCCGAGCCCATGTGAGTCTCTGGCTAGCTTTAGAGCTTGTGACATCTCCACCTAGATATTGATGGGGAAAGAGCTGCGTCTGGAAGCTTGGTGTGGTGAGCTTTCAGGGGTGCTTGCAGTTATTCTCCGCTGGAGAGGGTTGCTTCCTAGGAGCACACGGATGCTTGCTCACTCCAGGGTCCTTGCATGGAACTAGGGTCTGTTTCTAAGAATTGTCAAGCATGCCATTGGTGCAGGTCCACACATCAGGGTGCTGTTCTGCAGGTGCCCAGTGCCCCGTCTATGGCTTTGGTTCAAGGCAACATTTTACAGAGACCTGGTCTAGCCCTCGCCCTCCTCGGCTGTCAAGGCAGTGTTCAGAACTCTCAAACAACGTGCTTTCCTCGTTTTCAGTGTTAAATTCTGCATAGGATCGTCAGTCCAAATAAGGCAGAGAAGACGCCAGGCTTACAACGGGTGCCTCTCCTGGTAGCCATCCAAACTCATGTGAACCTCATCCTAGCCTGTCAACACCTCCCCACACCATGGATTCTGCTGCACCAGTACTCAGGAGAGAGAGAGACACACACACTGGGGACTGGTCTCCCCACAGCTGGATGCCCCACAGCCGGGGACAAGCACATGGTCTGCTTCCATCATGGTGTATGGGGAGCAGGTCTGCGAAGACATTGCCCAGGGCCCAGTGGCCCTGTGGAGCCTCTTGCAGCCACCTCCAGGGTGGTGGGACTGGCCGTTGTGGGAGCAGAGGGAGGTCTGGGTGTGGAGCCTTGCCTGGTGGTTGGGTGTCACCTCCAGCCATGCTGCTCCTGGAGTCCCTGTCTGTCTCAGGTGGCCTAAAGGGACAGAGACAAGGTGGTGACGGCCACGTGAAGCTCATTTAACTTGCACAAGTTGGGATGGGTTCCCTTCTTTTTGACCCTGTGTTCCGACCCATACAAAGTCTGGACTTTCCTAATTAAGGCTCTAGCTGATGTGCAATTCCGTGGCATCCCAGAGCCTCTGGGCCACTCGTGTGACGTCCTGTGCACAGGAAGCTTGCAGCTACGTTGAAATGTGCAGTGTCACCATACGGTGCACACTCAGCCCACACTGCACTTGAGGGCGTTCAACCCTCCATCCTCCCGAAGCTCTGGGTCTCAGGCCCAGCCTCAGCATGGCCACTCACTTCCTCCACGGTCCAGGCCTGTCTGGCCAATGTGCAAAGCTACTGCCCAGCACAGACTGCAGTCCTGGCTCTGGAACCCTGGGCCAGCACTTGCAGAGCGGACCCTCCCTGACCTATGACTCTCCTGCAACCCTCTCCTTTCAAACACTTGGGCAAGACATCATCACCCGCGCCCCACAGCGACACAGCGCAAACTCAGTGAGACCGCGTGCACCCCTGCGGGCGCAGACCTCAGGTAGGACAGTCGTGGTCCAGGAGACGCGACATCCTGGACTTCTGCACTTTGCTTCCCTTCCACAGCTTTAGAGAAAAGCCACATGGCTATGTACCCTGGTAGGAGAGAAAATCCAACAGGTTTAATAAGTGACTGCAGAACAATAAATTTAAAAAATAGGACAAAATTATAAGGAAATGGAGACAGATTGCAAGCTCAGCAGTAGTCTTGTGCTAAGGACGTGCACTGTAGCTGTGACTGCAGACAACCTGGGTTCTCAACAGAAAGAGGACGAGAACCAGGCATGAAGGAGGCGCCATCTTCAGAGTATCAACCACTGTCTCCTGACGTCAGCAGGAACCTGGAAATGGGACCAGCTTTCAGATTTTCTCCTTTAACTGAGCTTATTTTGATAAAAGCCAACCTCAGGCTGTGCCCTGTAGGCATGTAATAAAAGGCAGCATTTGTTGGAAATTCAGGACGGGGTTGCTCCTTCTACTGAGTGCTTAAGCACCTCCGCATGAGGCCTGGCGTGCAGCACAAGCTCGGTTTCCCTGAGGCTGGGGACCCTGGTCCCACACCTCCCTGTGGTCCTCTGCGTGATGAGACAGACAGCGGGCTGTGAATGGACGGCTCTCTCAGCCGTGTGCTCCCAGAACACGCAGTGAAGACCCTGAGCCCTGGCCCCTCCTGCTCCTCTCTGGCTCTGGTGGCCGGTGGCCACCCTTCTGCTGCCCTCAGACCCCTCCAGCCTTCCTGTGAGGCTCAGCTGCTCAGCTCGGTGCCACACCACAAATCTCACCCTCAGAATCCGCACATTTCAGCCCGTGTCCTGTTCTAGTGGCCTGTGGAGCCCCGCAGGCCTTTACAGAAAAGGGGCCCGTTGCTTCCCAACATTGCTAGACTCAGTCTTTTCATGATCAAAACCCAGTGGCTGCCCCTGATCTGCAGGACGGAAGCTGGCGTGCAGCCTGGGCCCCTGAGCACTGGCTGCCGTCCTTTCCATTCCACAATGTTTCATCATGGAGGTGGATTCTGTCCGCCCTTCCCTACGTGGGCCGGCTCTCACTTTTCCCAGAGGAGCACAGCCTTTGAGGCTCAGGGATCTCCTCGGGCCAGGCGCCCAGAACCGCTGCTGCAGGGACTGTAGCTGTCCCCTCTCCCACCACTGAGGCCCAGGAGCCAGGGCACCTCCCACCTTCTCCTCTCTCTCCAGTGCCTCCATGCTCTCAGCCTTGCCCAGCATGTCCTGGAAAAGAGGCTGGCTTTGGAGACCAGCCACAGTGCCTACTGTGGCTGGCCCATGCCCTGGCCACCGGCCCTCAATGAAGACGGACCTTCCTGCTCCTGTTTGGAACTGCCCTGCTGGATCCTCTGGGGTGCCTGTTCTCAGACACTGCAGGCCAGGTGCTGAGAAGACTCCCCGCCACCTGTTCCAAGCTGGGCTTCAGCGGAGGTCTGCAAAGTCAGCAGCACCTTCACACTCACTGCCAACATGTGCAGGGACGTGGCCGCCGTGCCCTCCCTCGCTTCTCACCATCTCCCTCTCTCTGGTGCTAAACGCCAGTGTGCACACCCCGGCACGAGCTGTCATCCGCTGTGTCCTGCAGCACGTAGGAACCATCCTGGGTGACAGTGTCAGTCTTGCCACCAAGACGCGAGCATGTGGATAGTTCTTTCTCGTGTCTTTGCTTGGTAGTTGGGGTGTGTGTGTGTGTTCTTAAGACAGATGCCAGCCTGAAGGATTTCAGATTGTCTTGTGACCTCCCTTGAAGTGGTCCCCTCGAGTTCCCTGGCTGCTCCTACCATTGGCTCATTTGAATTCCCTCTGGGCCCCTCTGGCCAGGATACCTGTGCAGAGGTCCCCTGGTCCATAAGACCCTCCTGAGAACAGGAGGGGCTGGACACTGCTGTGTCCCCTGGTCCAGCCTTGACTCTGGCCTGTGGGAACATCAGGGTGGATGCTCTGCAACCTCAGGTCCAGCAGCCTCTTCCTGGCTGGTGTCCCTCTGTGGCTGGCATGGCTATCTGAGTCTCTGTGGCCACTAAGGCCCTGTTCTCCATGGAAAGGCGGCAAGACAGGGTTTTCCAGCGGGCTTCATAGAACGTTCACCAGTGACTTCCTTCTCCAAACGCTGAAGTCCACAGCAGGCAGCCGGCCCTGAATTACCCCAGGGGATCCTCCCAGCCAGCAGGAGGCAGACTGAGCTGAATCGTGTTTCTCAGAGAGACAACTGTGTCTCCTTTAAGCATCACGACTGCTGACTGAGCGGGACTGCTCCTACCAGGTGGGCTGGGTGGCTGCGGAGGCACCGCCTCGTGCTGCACGCTGGCTGTGCCAGCCCCCAGCCCTGAACATGGAGCTCAGCTTCTACCTGCTCGCAAAGTTGGCACCTGGGGATTGACTGTTCTCCCTTCTGAACCTCATGAGGGGCTTGGTGTCTCCCAACTGCAGGGTCCTCTGGTGGGAAGGTGGGACTGTGCATGTGGCATGTGCTTGTTCAGGGGCCAGATGTTTGGTCCTGGCACCCACAGTGCTGAACACAAACTGCTTCTCACATGGCAGGACATCGCTGACCCCTGACACATCTGCCTGTGGATACACAGGCTCCAGGGCACCTAGTTGGGACGTGTGGGCAGTTTTCTTCAGTGTTCTAGAGTTGTGCTGTTTGGCCAGAAGTGAAAGGACACCATTAGCACGAAGATTCCAATAGCAAAAATGCATTAGCCAGACACTGGAGAGCCCGGCACTTACCTCAGTGAGAACGGAGGCACCTCAGGGGCCAACACACAGCAACTGTGGGCAGCCGCTCCCACCCCTGGGCCCTGGGCGCCAGAGGGAAGGGGCGTCAGAAGCAGAAAGCTGGAGGGCCACTCGGGAGCTGGACCTCAGCCCTGGAGGATGGGGCAGTGCCTGGCAAACACTGGGGGCTCTGAGGGAGCGGCCTGAGGCCTTTTCTGTGGGCAAGGGAGCCTCAGGAGCTGACTTCCCCCCGACCGTAATGGCCAGGCAGCCCTGGGGGAAGGGAGTTTGCCCTTCAGGGTCTGCTGGTCTCCCCTGGGGCCCCACTAGCTGAGCCAAGCCTGATGCAGCTGGCCAAGGACAGGCGCCATGCAGTGCCAAGCTCTCACCGCAGGGTCCAGCGTACTGTCTTAACTAGGAGCAGACACAGACGTTGACCAGGCCTGAATGAAGACATGCTGTGGCCCTCTGTGCCCCACTGAGCAGGGCAACCAGCCAAGGTGCAAACCTTGTGGCTTTCAAATCACTTCCTGAACTGGGCGTGGTGGCACACACCTGTAGTCCCAGTGATTTTGGAGACTGAGGCAGGAGGATTGCAAGTTCAAGGCCAGCCTCCACAACTTAGTGAGACCCTGTGTCAAAGTAAAAATAAAAAGGGCTGCGGATGTAGCTCAGCAGTAAAGCACCCATCCTCAGTACCAAAACAATCACCTCCTCATCTGGATCATTCTTCAGTGGCCACACAGCTGCCCCCACAGGCAACCGTCTTTTCTGGCTGTGGGACCATAGATGTCTCACTGAGAAATAAGCTGGACTCACCCTCAGCCACAGATCACCCACAGAGTTGCTGACATGTTGCAGGAAACTGATTGTCATGTGGGTCCCAGATTCCAGCACCAGGCATTGACAGAGAGGGCATGGGCTGAGAAGGTGGCACTGTGGCCTACCCGTGTGAGCATCTGAACACACACAGGGCCGACCACTCGCAGGACGTCCCTCATTTTTGCATCTAATCTTTCTCCAGCTGGCAAAGTTCTCCTGCATGCCAAGATCTCATCTGAGAGAGGAGGACGATGAAACAGGAATGGCCCCATTAGGGGCAGGATCACACTGGAGGCCAGAGAGGGGAACACCTCTTCCTGGTACCACAAACATTGATGATGGAGATGGGCCAGCTGCTGGGCCCGGCCGAGCACCTTCTCCACCAGACTTGGCTTGGAGCCACAGCACAGGCTCCGATGTCCTGCATTCACAGGCCATCATCCCTCACTGGTCGTGTGGACAGTCACTGACCTGCTCCAGCCCTGCCTTCCACAAGAGGACCCTGAGCTGACCCCCATTAGCTTGCATGTGGCAGGGACAGCAGACCTGGGGGCTCCCACAAAGTTGCTCCTGGGGTGGGGGTCCTGAAGACAGACTCCTTGCCATTCCTCAATTAGGCGAGTTGAAGAAAAATGAGCCATTCACACAGATTCAAGTTTGACAGGAAGCCCTCGTGCCATGGAAACAGAACAGCCGGACAGATCTGCTTCTGCCCTGCCTGGGTCACACCTGATGTGCACAACCGTGGCTTAAGCATCTCCCAACCCAGGGCACAGATGGGCTCCAGTTATTTACACAGTTCCTCAGAAATGTGAACCTTTGACAGGAAAGCGTGGGTGCCACCCACACTCATGTATGAAGTCCTCAAGCTCGAGGCTCAGGCAACACCTGATGAGTAGTATCCTGCCCAGCAGCCGAGCCAGGCAGGACGCTGAGCCCTGGTGTGTTCTGCTGACGGTGCTAACAGGCTTGGTTTGGAGCAGCTTTTAAACTGCACTGAGGTATATTGGTGTCAACAATCTGCACATATTTAATGCACACATGTCGATGAGCTTAGACCAATATAGACACCATGACACCATGGCCACCACCAAGGCAAATGTCCTTGTGTGGGGGGACACTTATCTGAGACTTGTCCTCTTAGCATGTTTCAAGGTGTCTGTAAGAGAGCAGGCGAACGTCTCACCTCAAGCAACTTAGATTCTTAGTCATGTTGCTCGAGATCAGGGCAGGAGCCCACACAGAGCCTGAAAGTCAGGAGACCCAGCCCCGTTTGGGACAGAAATATCCTGGCGAGAATGCTGGGTCTTGCCAGGCCCTGAGGACAGGGCCCCTGAGCTCCTCAAGCCTCCCTGGGCCAATGTTTCCTCTTCTACTGATCCAGGAGCAGACTTGGTAAGTGAGTTGGTCTTGGAACTGCACGTAATCTAGATTCCAAGATGTGTTCGGAAACCATCTTTATCCAAAATCCACTGTAGTGCTCCTGACTGGGGAGGGCCAGCAACCAGCTCCATTTTGTCTTGCTATGTTCAGGGAAGGCGGAAGGAAGTGTGTGAGCTTCTTCTAATGTGGGCCATTTAAATTTAGCTAATTTTATGGCTCTCATTTGTGAAATAAAAATGAGAAGAGCATCCTTCCTCAGTGTAATGTCATGTAAATTAATTAACCAGAGCTAAGCATATGGAAAAATAAAAATGTCAATAAATGCATTAACAGCAGCATAAATCTCCCCCCAATTAACAGAAGCTCCATCTTCTCCTTGAGGGTCTCACCTCCTCTACTGTTGAAGTCTTTCCTGTGAATGGGTGTTTCCTGCTTTTAAAAATGAGTCTGCAGGGGAGGCAGGAGCCGGCCGGCAAGAGGCACGTTCTGCAAGCCACAGCTCTGATCCACCCTGAGCCCCCCAGTCCAGCTCCGGGGGAGGGAGGAGGACCCAAGGCGCCTGGCACATGGCTTCCGAAGGCACTCCGCGGCCACGCTGGTCTTCCTTCTGCCATGGCTGCTCACTCCTTCCCCAAGGTGCCACAGTGGGGCCAGCTGCTCTCTTTGGTATAATTGGGGCAGTGTGAGGCCTGGGCTGGGAGTCACCTTCCCCGGTTCTGTCCTAAGCTCCAGCCCGGGGCTTGCTCTGTGTCTCACCTCACCTTCAGGAGAAGGAGGGTCCCGGGGCCTCCATGTCCCTCCACGTTTCTTTGTTCCTGACAACTCTGCAGGCTCAGTCTGACTCTGCTCCATCCCTCTACTTAGGCTGCCTCCCCTCTCCCCAATCTTCCCTGGGAACTCAAGACCACCTTGTCCAGTCACTGTGGGCTGCCTACCCTTCCAAGAGTATCTTTCTTCCTAAGTGGCCCTTGGCTCCCCTAAAGTGACTTCAGATGGGTGGCCTTTACACCTAGGAGTCCTGGTGGGCTTCTTAAGGAGTGGCTTTTGGGTGTCCACCTGTCTGTGTAACTAACTCCTGCATGGGCCCTGTGCATGGATGCGCTTGGCTCCTTCCCTGGGCTCTCCAACACCAACTGCTGCACTGCCCTGAGGCCAGGGCTCAGTGAACACCAGCTGATCTGAACCGAATCAGCCAGGTGACTGCACAACGGGTGTCATCCCAAAAGAACCAACATGGTGCATGACCCAGACTCTCTGCGAGGTGCAGTGGCCCCTGGAAAACAGTCAGCGTAAGAAGGTCTGTCACACAGCAACCAATGCTTTGCCACAAGAGCCACGTTTCTGCAGTGACTGAGCCTGTGCTCTGGGCAGGGAGCTGCCCCCAGTATCTTCGCCAGGTGAGCAGGGTAGGGACGCTGGTCATGGGTGCACCTGATCTGGGATGTGTCTCCTTCTCTGCACTGGCTGAGGACGGCCTCCCTGGCCAGGTTGTCCCTCATCACAGAGCATCTGTAGCTTCTGTGGTTGCAGGGCCTGGCTCAGCCTAGGGGTGGTCACCAGGCCCCATGCAGGCCCTGGCTTGCAGGGCGTGGGCAGCACTCAGAGGCCTGAATGGACAGCAGCTGCATGTCTCAGCATTCTAGAAGGTGCTTTGAAAATCTGTCTGCTTCTCAGAGAAAAGGAGAAAAACCACGTGTCCCAGAGGCATGGCAGTCAGGCGTGTTTGCAGGTTAAGTGGACATGCCTCACTGCCTCGGTTTCCTGCTGTCCTTTTCCCATGCACGCATTTCCAGGGCGATGTCTTGCCACTCCCCACCTCCCGCCCAGGACAGCGGAACAGCCACCTCTCTGTAGTGGTGTGCTGGCTCGGTGTGACGGCAGCAGGGGTGATTGTCCCTGGCACTCTGCGCACCGTCCCACGACGTATCAACTCAGAGCCGAGAAGGAGAGAATGTTCTGGGAGGAGAGTAGCTCTCGCGCTCCTCCTGTGCTGCCCCAGCACTTCCAGAGGCACTGGCCTCCTGTGTGTGCAGCCTGCCCTGCTCTCCTCAGCGGCACAGCCATGCTGGCGGGCCTCCCTGCCCAGCCTCTTCTCCTCCGCAGCCTCTGATGTCTTTCCAGGCTGCAGCTCCTGCCTGGATGAAACAGATGACTTTCTGGGCCAGCTCCCACTCACAGCAGGCAGGAGCAGCAGTGACTGATTGGTTGAAACATGAGGATTAATGGGTATTTATATTTCATTAAATTTTATGCTCACTGGAGAATAATGTATCACTTGCAGATATTGAAACATATGTCAACCCTATCCACTTACATATGATTCAATTTGACTTAAATGCATTGATCAAATTTTATTAAAGTCTAATACATCTTCCAAAAAGGCCGCTAATGCGAGATTGTCCCTTCAGATCCACCCGATGAAAGGGGCGATTGTGCTGTGACTCTATTGATGGCATTTTGGTGGGGAAAAGAGAAGTCGTGGGCAGAATACTCATTGCAAAGTGACCAGCTACCTGGAAAGCTTGCTGGTGAGGTTATTAGGCTAGTCCTCACAGTGACCTGAGTAGGTTGAGTGCCAGCGTCCAACTCCAAAGGGGGCAACATCTCCATAACATCTCCTGGAGATGGGCTGCCACAGTGCAGAGCTGCACACGCACCTGGGCAGGAGACGCGCCTTGGAAACCCTGAGTCTGAGCCACACATCCCTGACCCCGGCCAGGTGGTCACTGGGACACCACTGTCCACCTGGGGCTCAGCTCTGCAGTTCCCTGCCTGCCTTCCCTCTGTGGACTCACAAACCAAAAGAAGCAGGAGTCACTCCAGTCAGACAGCCCTAGGAGGAAGGCAGCTCCTGGCACCTGCATCGCATTCGAGACTCAGAAGGGCGAGTTCAAGGGAGAACACCCACACTCGGGGGAGCTTCTCCGTTTCTGCTGCAAACACTCACCTTGTAACCACAGCTCACTGTGCTTGTGTGGGGACCGTGTACACATGCTCTCAATAGGTTTTGAGAATAAGAGCAATTTAGGTGTATTCATGAACCAATAACAAGGACTG
>PVHX01025752.1:0-21819 GCA_004024805.1 Geosciurus inauris | reverse complement strand
TTCACTGTGTGGTCAACTCTATTCTCAAGGTTAAATATTTTATCTTCATTGTCTGAGTTCTATCTTCCAAATGGTCTAATCTGTCGGTGATGCTCTCCATTGAGTTTTTTTTTTTAAATCCCTTGCCAATGGTCATTTTTTTAAAAAATATTTTTTTAGTTGTAGATGGACACAATGTCTTTATTTTATTGCTTTGTACGTGGTGCTGAGGATCGAACCCAGGGCCTCATGCATGCAAGGCAAGCGCTCTACCGCTGAGCCACAATCCCAGCCCTCCATTGAGTTTTTGATTAGGTTTATTGTTTCTTTCATTTCAAGGATTTCTGTTTGGTTCCTTTTCAGGATCTCTATCTCCTTATTAAAGTGACCTTTTACTTCCTGTATTTGCGTAAGCATCTCTGTTTTGAAGTGATCTTTTACTTCCTGAATTTGTCTGTGCATCTCTTTATCAAAATGATCTTTTGCTGACTGGGCTTGCTCTCTGATATTATTCTTTAAGTCACAGAACATTTTGATTATGTACATCCTGAATTCATGTTCTGTCATTACTTCTGCTGAACTGACTATGGATTCTAATATTGAAGAATCTTGGTTTGTTTGAGTCATTTTCTTCCCTTGTTTTTTCATGATGTTTGTGTGTCTTTCCTTCTAGCTCTGTTGATCCAAGTTGTTACAGTTTTTACTCCTATATGTGTATAGTTTCGCTGCAGGGTTTCAATACCACTCTTTTAAAGGGGGGATCAATATTGGTTGATCAAAATACAAGCAATATATAGTTTCAAACCAAGTAGTTTCTAATAGTTCCCAAACACATTTACAGTTTAGTCACGATATACAACAATTATGTGTTCCTTTACAATCTATTATGTAAACAATAAGTTCGCACAAGGGTCTATAGTTTCTGTTGGTGGGCTAGGGAAACTTGAGGGTGGGGTGTAGGATAGATTGTTGGGGTAGTAGTAAGTGAGGATATGGTTATTAGATCTTAGAAAGCATGAAAAAGGAATCCAAGAGAAGTTGGATCTTAGTAGAAAGAGCGACCAAGAGTTGTGGAAGACCCATAAGGAGGAAGAAAAGGGAATACAGCGAGGGGAGAAGATATCAAGAAGAATAAAACGTATGCAAGTGTGAGTTATAAATCTATATCATACCACTATATACCACATATATAGTATACATACCACATATATAGTATACAGTTCAGAAATCCCAATCTACCATGACCCACTGTATAACAAATACTTGGTTTCACAACTGTTGGGGAATTAGAGGGTAGGAAAAGAGTGAGAGAGAAAAGAGGGAAGGAAAAAGAAGGAAGAGGAAAAAGAAAAGAGCTGTGAGAGAAAACAAAAAGATCCAAAAATAGGGGGCTGGGATTGTAGCTCAGCGGTAGAGCGCTTGCCTCGCATGCGTGAGGCCCTGGGTTCGATCCTCAGCACCACATACAAAGCAATAAAATAAAGACATTGTGTCCATCTACAACTAAAAAAATATTTAAAAAATCCAATAATAGAAATATTAGGAGAAGATAAAGGATAAAATAAAAAATAAGAATATAAAAAAGTAAAAACAAACAAAAAACAAAACAAAACAAAAAAACCCAGTCTCAATGTAAATAAACAGGAATGGTTCCTTTCACCTCCAGTAGGTGGCATTGTCCGTTGCTTGTTGGGCTTTCCTTGCTGGTGTCCTGGGTATGGGTTTCACAGCCGGGTGTACCTCTGGGTCAGACCGCTGGTGAAATCCCTGTCTTTTCGCAGAGTTCAGTTTGCTCCCATGAGCTGTCCCATGCCCCTTCGTGTAGAAGCAGGCCCTACCCGGGGTTCCGAACTGGCCCCAGCAGAGCTGCTGGCCCGCCAGGGCGCTGCCGGCGGGGGTGCACCGATTCCTGCTGAAGTCACACTTTTTGTGGCAAATGTTGCTGCCTAGTGGGTCTGCATACATGCACAAGTGGAATTCCTGCGGGGACAGTTGTCCGATGATGTCCAGGAACTGGCTGAAAGATGGAAATTGCACAACTTCTGTCGCCGGTTCTGGAGTTAGTGACTGTGGCGTCCGTCTAGATCGCCATCTTGGAACCGCCCTTTTTCTAGTATTTATAACAGTTGGGTTTCAGGAAAAGATATGCAAAAAGAGAAATCATGCTTAAATTAAACCAGATTATTTGCTTGTACCAAACAGATCTAATCCTTTTCACTTCTACAAACTGTTATTTTTATAGTAATGACAGCAAACATACAACGCTAAGTGTTGGGTATTGTTGTAAGTACTCCTCATGTCTTCAATTCTCACATTCTTAATATTTTGTGAAAGAATAGAAGCATGGAGAGTGTAAGTGATTTGTCTGAAGATAGCATACTAGAGAGTGGCAAAGTTAGGATTCAAACCCAGGCCGTGCATTTTTAGAGTCCAAGCTCTTAATCACTCAACTCCACTTCAGTACACTTTCCTCAGCAGAAATGTCCACCTTTAATGTTTCTCTCAAGTGTTATTTATCTCATGAAGCCTTTCCTGATTCTTTCCATAGATTGAAGTAGTCTTTCTCTATTCTGAATTTCCATTATATTTCTCAGTACTTCTCTTTTGACCTTTATGCTTAGAGTGCATATTGTAATTACTTACAAGCTTTTAGAAAAATATCCTCTATTTGATTAAGAGCCTGTGAAGGCAGGGTCCACATTTTCCTTGTTTCTGTACAGGGCCTAAGACAAGACTTTATACATGTGAAGAAATGGTTGAACACATTATTGCTCTATTAACCTCTGAAAAGTGGCATAGAGTAGAGGGAAAACATTTGTTCAATGTGGGAAGACTTAGGATCATTGGAAAGAATTCATGAGAAGGTAGATTTTGGCCTGACTCAAGAAAGAACTTTCTAATATGGCTTCTTAAAAGTGGAATAAATTGCCTTCTGGCCACATGTATTGCCTGTCACAGAGGCTACAGACTAAAAATACATACAACAACTTGATGGAACTGTCTTACGAGGAATTGCCTATTTTGTTAGGGCCTTAAGTTTGACGAACTCTTAGATTCTTCCTTATTCCAAGATGCTCTGATTCCTTAATTGGATGTAATTATTTCTCCTTCTGATTTCCACATAGTTCTTAATGTTGTTAATGGCATATCTATTATCCTATCCTGTGAGTTTTATTTATATGTTTCAGAACTTTTAAAGGTATTGCAGACTTTTTAGATGTCAAGAACTTGAGTGCAAATGAAGCAAGAGTAAATGGGATTTTAGCCAGGGACCTAACATGCAAAACATGGTATGATTCTTCTTCTACCTACAAAAGATTGCAAAAAGAAGTCAGTCCCTGGACAGTGAGTAGCAAGATCTAAATCCAATGTAGAGCTCTTAAGAAGTCAGCGGCTCAGAAAATCTAAATGGCTTTTTATCAAAACATCTATGTCACCTTTCATCATCTCCTCCAGGACACCCATCCTCATTTCAATTTTACAGAAATGGATGTGAGGAAAGGTAAATTTTATAATTAAACTCTAATACATGCACACCCTCACGTACCAAGAGCAATAGAGCTAGAGAAAGCATTTATTATTATTATTATTATTATTTAGTATCTGAGATTGAACCCAGGAGCGCTTAACCACTGAGTCACATCCCCAGCCCTTTTTATTTATTTATTTGATTTAGAGACAGGGTCTTGCTAAGTTGCTTAGCACCTCGTGAAGTTTTGAGGCTGGCTTTGAACTGGCAAGCCTCTTGCCTCAGCCTTCCAAGCTGCTGGGATTACAGCATTTACCAGCTGAAAGCATTTATCTTGAAAGTATTTATCTTTCTAGCTAGAAATGTCTGGGAGCAGCCCCTGGTTCTTATTGCTCTTGCTAGGTAAGAGGAAGAAAGGGAAGGAATATTATTTATTATTTTAGTGGTTTTATTGAGGTAAAATCAACATGTAATCAATTGTATATATTTAAAAGACACAACTTAATAATTTTTTTTTTCTTTTTTGGTACTGGAGACTGAACTCAGGGGCACTCGACCACTGAGCCACATCCCCAGCCCTATTTTGTGTTTTATGTAGAGACAGGGTCTCACTGAGTTGCTTAGTGCCTCACCCTTGCTGAGGCTGGCTTTGAACTCGCGATTCTCCTGTCTCAGCCTCCCAAAGTGCTGGGATTACAAGCGTGAGCCACCGTGCCCGGCTACAACTTAATAATTTTGATGTATGTATACCCCTGTGAAACTGTCACCATAGTCATGGTAGTGAACATATCCATCAACCCTAAAAGTCTTCTTGAACCTTTTTGTAATGCCCTGTTCCCACTACTCTCCAACCCTCATCCAGAAGCAACCATTGATCTGCTTTCTGTCAGTGTAAATTAGTTTGCAGTTTTTGAAATTTTATATAAACGGAATTTTAATACCATGTACTTTTTGTGTGTGTGTCTGAGATTCATCAGTGTTACCATGTGTATCAATATTTAACTTTTCACCCTTTAGTATTGGGCATTTGGTATTTTATTCTAATTTTGAGACTGAGTCTTGCTAAATTGCCCAAACTGGCCTCATACTTGTCTTGCCTCTACCTCCAGAGTAGCTGGGATTATAGGCATGTGCCACCGCGCCAGCTAGTTCACTCTTTTTTTATTGCTAATTAGTATTCAACCATATGGATATACCATAATTTATTGATGGACAGTTGGGTTGATTTTAGTTTTAGGATATTAGAAGCAAAAATACTGGGAACATTCATGTGTAAATCTTTGTATGAGGAGCTGGGCGTGATGGCATATGCCTGTAATGTCAGTGGCTTGGGAGGCTGAGGCAGGAGGATCATGAGTTCAAAACCAACCTCAGCAATTTAGCGAGGCCCTAAGCAACTCAGTGAGACTATCTCTAAATAAAATACAAAAAGGGCTGGGGATGTGGCTCAGTGGTTAAGTATCCCTGGGTTCAATCCCTGATACCAAAAAAAAAAAAAAGCTTGGTATGAACATATCTTATGTTTTCTCTTGAGTAAATAACCAGGAGTGGAATGACTGGATCATATGCTACCTTTTAAGAAACTGTTTTCCAATGTTTTGAAGATTGTTCCATTTTACTTTCCTACAGAAGTGCAAGAGAGTTCCAGTTCCTCCATATCTTTAACAACTCTTGATATGGCTAGTCCTTTTAATTTTAGCTATTCTAATCAGTGTTCAGTAGCATCTCCTAGTGATTATAATTAACATTTTTCTAATGACTAATGATGTTGAGCATCATTTCATGTACTTATTTGCTATCTGTATTCCATTTTTGGTGAAGTGTCTATTCAAATTTCTTGTCCATTTTTGTATGTTGGTTTTTTCTTTTTGTTGAATCCGAGAGTTTTTTTTTTTCAAATATATTCTGTATACAAGTCCTTTATCAGACATTTACTTTACAATGATTTTTCTCCCAGTCTGTGGCTTTTTTCTTCTCATTCCTAGTACTATCCTGTGAAGAACAGTAGTTTTAAATTGGTGTAAAATTCTATTTGGAATTTTATAAATGGAATTTTATATAAATTTACACAAATTTATTTATTTGTTCTTTTATAGATTATACTATTGGTTATGGAGGGAAAAAATAATGCTGTTTCCTTACCCGTTATAAGGGTTGTTGCTGACACTACTATACCAAAAGACAGATTAACAAGAGAAAGTGTATTATCTAACAAAGTTTTATATAACATGGAGGCTTCAGAAACAAAGACCTAAAGACACGGGAAAACTATGCATTTATTCTAAGTCTGATGAAAGAAGTGGATAATCATGGTGAAACATATTTGGACAAAAAGGGTATGATGTAATGGTAACCCTGAAGGAGAACCCAGCAAGGCCTGTTCTGATTCTTCTTGGTTTCTATGTAGCATTCCTTCCCTTTGGGCTTAGGGCAGGACAACTGTCACATGGAGGTCTTATGACTCACTTGTAGGGGAGACAGATCAAGAGGGTGACCTTTCCGGGTTTTATTGTTTGCTTTTGTGGGGAGACGAGCAGGTAGGAGATAGGAGGATGACAGGAGGTCAGAGAAACTTGTTTCTGAATCCCTCCTGTTTTTCAGGTAAAAAATACTTAGCATGCCAAGGTGTCAAACTTTGAGATATCATGTTCTGATCCCCAACACGGTGCTATATCTAAGAAATCTTTGTCTAACCGCAGGTCACAAAAGATCTTTTCCTTTGTTTACTTTATAATTTATAATTATAAAGCATCCTCCTAGATGCTTTATAATTTAAGCTTTACATTTTGGTCTGTGATCCATTTTGAGTTAATTTTTGTGTGTGTCACACATGATCCAAGTTCAGTTTTGCATATGGATTTCCAGTTGTTTCATCACCATTTTTTGAAAAGGCTATACTTTGCCTACTCCATTGCCTTTGTACTTCTGTTAAAAATCACTTACCCATAACTGTATGGGCCTTCTTCCTGGACTTATCTTCTATGTTTAGTTAACCCATTTTTCTGTCTTTACACTGATACCATACTTTTTTGATTTTTGTAGCTGTGTAATAATTCTTTTTTTTTTTGGTACTGGGGATTGAACTCAGGGGCACTCGACCACTGAGCCACATCCCCAGCCCTATTTTGTGTTTTATGTAGAGACAGAGTCTCACTGAGTTGCTTAGCGCCTCGCCATTGCTGAGGCTGGCTTTGAACTCGCGATTCTCCTTGTGGGGGCGTGCCACAAGATGGCGCCGAGCAGTCAGCTCAGTATGTGAGGGAAACAGCCTCAGCCGGGTGCCAAACTCCCTTTCGGCCAGCGAGTGAGGGGGAAGCACCCCGAGGGTCTCCGGTGGGGGTCGAACTGAGAGAGGAAGGCCGCCTGGCCAATTCACCATGCACCAGGGGGTCTCGTCTAAGCAAGTACCAATTTATTGAGGGGGTTCACAGGCTTATATAGGAAGGAGGGTCCAGCGATATCCGGTTTCCAAGCTAAAAAATCGGAAGGGGCTGTCCTCCTGGAAACAGTATAGGGTCACTCGGCTAAAGCAGTATGGGAGCAGAGGTCAGCCAATAAAAGCGCGGGGAGGTGGCTTCTCAGGGCAGCGTGATCAGTACTGAGCTGACTGCTCGGCGCCATCTTGTGGCACGCCCCCACACTCCTGTCTCAGCCTCCCTAAATGCTGGGATTACAGGCTTGAGCCACTGCGCCCGGCTATAGCTGTGTAATAATTCTTGAAATCAAGTAGTCTTAGCCTGTCAGCTTTATTCTTTTTCATAATTTTTGTCTAGGTCCTTTGCATTTCCACAGATATTTTAGAATCAGCTTGTTGATCTCTACAAAAAAAAAATCTTTTTGGCTTTTGATTAATTTTGTTAAATGTACAGATTAAAATGGAGAAGAACTGACATCCTAAAATCAGTGTCTTCTGACCTATCAGCAAAGATTGTTTCTCCAGTTATTTGGGTTATCCTTAGCTAAAGAAGCTATTAAAATATGTATAAATGTAATTGTATGTAGAAATAGAATTAAGTTTTGTATGTTGATTTTGTATCCTCTAGCCTTGTTAGATTCACCAATTCTAGTACCTTTTATTTTTTTATTTTTTGGTACTGGCAGTTGAACCCAGGGATGCTTAACCACTGAGCCATATTCCAGCCCCTTTTATTTTTTTATTTTGAGACAGGGTTTCGCTAAGTTGCTTAAGGCCTCGCTAAGTTGCTGAAGCTGGCTTTGACTTGTGATCCTCCTGCCTAAGCCTCCCAAGCCACTGGGATTACAGGCGTGCAGTGTATACCATGCCCAATTTCTAGTCCCTTTTTAAAAACATCAAGTTTTTTATCGTTATGGAATCTGAAATCTATTTTGGCTGATGTAATACAGCCAATCCAGCTTTCAAATTATTATTTCTTAAAAAATTTTTTTTAAGCCGGGCGCGGTGGCGCAAGCCTGTAATCCCAGCACTTAGGGAGGCTGAGACAGGAGAATCGCGAGTTCAAAACCAGCCTCAGCAATGGCGAGGCGCTAAGCAACTCAGTGAGACCCTGTCTCTACATAAAACACAAAAAAATAGGGCTGGGGATGTGGCTCAGTGGTCAAGTGCCCCTGAGTTCAATCTCCAGTACCAAAAAAAAAAAAAAAAAAAAAAAAAAAATTTTTTTTAGTTATAGATGAACACAATACCTTTATTTTATGTGGTGCTGAGGATTGAACCCAGTGCCTCACACATGCGAGGCAAGTGCTCAACCGCTGAGCCACAACCCCAGCCCCTCAAATTATTAATTATTAATAATAATGTTAGTAATTAAATAACACTAGTATTTCTATTTTCATCCTTTTGCATTTAATCTATTTGTATCTTTATATTTGAATGCCATTGACAGCATTTAGTTAGTTCTTGCTTTTTTCTCCACTCTGATAATGTCTGCCTTCAATTGGGTGATTAGACTGTTTATATTTGATGTGATTAATCATATGGTTAGATTGAGTCTGCTTTCTGTTTGTGTTCTAGTTGTCCCAGCTATTTTTTTCTTTTTCCCTTTTTCTCCTTTTTTTAAGTATCTTTTATGACTATTTTACCTCCTTTAGTGGTTGATAGAGGTATAACTTTGTTTTATGGTTTGAGTGGTTGCTTTATAGCTTACTATATACATCTTTTTTGTTTGTTTGTTTTTCTCTTTTCATTTTTGAGATGGCATCTCACTGTGTTTCCTAGGCTGGTTTAAAACTCCTGGGCTTGAGCTATCCTCCTGCCTCAGCCTCTGGAGTAGCTGGGATTATAGGCGTGTGCCTATAATGGTAACACCTGGCTTTATTGTATCATAGTTTGTCTTCAAGTGATATTGTACTGCTTTACTTACAGTAAAAGAACTTTATAGTAGTACACAGTCATGAGCTACATAATGATGTTTTGGTCAACAACAATTTGCATATGTGATGATATAAATTATATAACCTAGGTATGCAGTAGGCTATACCATCTAGGTTTGTGTAAGTGTACTCTGTGATGTTTATTCAGTGATGAAATCCACACCACATTTCTCAGAATGTATCCCACGTTAAAGCAATGTTTGGATCCTCCTGCCTCAGCTTCCAGAGTAGCTGGGATTATAGGTATGTACCACCACATTTGGCTTTGGCTATGTTCATGGTATAGGATGGGTCATGGGTTGAAGGAAACAGGCGGAAGAAAAGATTTCAGGCAGTTTCTCAAAATATTATCCCTTAGAGTTATTTCTATTCTGTTGTTTTCCATAGCACTTAATAGTTATCTTTGATAGTATTTTAAGTTACACTGTAAATTTCTTTATATGTGTGACACTTAGAAGAGTGTTTGATGCATGTTTGAATGGCTTATTTTTAGAAGCAGATACTCTATCTATGTAGCTGAGCACTAGCCCAATTGTTTTTATATAAAAAGATTGAGCAATAATTTGTTAGAAAAATTTTCCAGAAAGATGATGGTAAAATAAAGTAATCAGGCTAAAAATTTTTTCCCTTCTTAAGAGACTACAAGAATGATATTACTTGAATATAGACTACAAGAAGGATATTACTTTGACAGGATGCACATTCCTTTGCTTGTTCATAATTTATTTATAAACATATTATGTTCATGTTTGATGGTTTTAGATTCCAAGCAGAGGGAAAAGTGGCTTTCAATTCAATGCCAGAAATTATCCAAAGAAAGAAAAATTTTAAAAATTTGCTGAAATAGTTTATGCTTTTCCAAATGTTTTTCACGCTTTCCTGGCAAGTGAATTCCTGAGGCTAATTGTTGACTTCTGATCTTCACAGAATAGATTCTAGTAATACAAGGAACCCATTTAATTTGAAAGTAGATAATCAGAAAGCTCATATAAACAGTATGTTTCCTCCTGACATTTGTCAAAAGCAAATGAATAAGAAAATAAATTGATTACATGGATCTTTATTCCCTCCCTTCCTCCTTCCTTCCTTGACACATTTGAATTGGGAAAATGATGGCTAGAGATTTGTCCAGTCTACCATATCTTCTACAGTATCAGGTGCAATTGAAATTATTGCAAAATCTGGAAGTGCTTCCATGCATTCCATTCTCCCACCCCTTTCTCTCTGTCTCTCCTTTCCCTCTTCCCCTACTTTCCCTTTCTTTATCCCGTCCCTCCCATTTTGGCTGTTTTGAACACTCTCTTTGCCTCCTCACTTACTTAACTTTCTGTTCTTTAAGCAGACCATATTTCTTCTTCACACATGTTCCTCTCTTCTAGAAGCATTCTTTTCTCCTTTTCCCTCTGACTATCTCCTCTTTATTCACAGGGCCTCAGTTTAGATTTCTGCCATTTGTACACCATTCCTTGATCTAAGCCCTACTAAGTATTCTTCCTCTTTGCTCTTGGACCATATGTGCTGATGCCTGTGGTAGCATTATCAGACTATAGTGCAAATGCCAGCATCTTTATTTCTCAGGCCATCAATTTCACAAGGGAAAGGATTAGGCTTATCTTGTTTATTGCTGGATCTTCTGATCTAATGCTTATATCATCATAGGTATTCCTGCAGTGTTTGGCACATTATAGGTATTCCTAAATATTTGTTGGATTGATGGGTAAGAGAATATATCCAATGAGATTCATAAGCATTTTTCTGTATTATTAAAAAAAAAAACTTCATGAGCATTATTTTAAATGGGAACAAAGTATTTTGTCATATACTGTGTAATAAGAAATATATTTATTTTTTATCTTTGGTTTCTGAAACACAGTTTCTAAATCCCTTATAAAATTTTCTGCATGATGAGGGTGAGAGGAGCATCTTTTGTTATTGTATTTGTTCTTGCACAAAGTTTCTAAAACCCTCTGGAATTTCCTAACTGGTGGGAGTTGTAAGGTAAAAAGAGCCCTCCCCATACCGTTTAGGTCCCTCCCCTCTCTAAAGCCCAGGCAGTTTCCTGCTGAAGAGAACAAAGCCTGGCCGCTCAGGTTACTACATCAAAGAAGATCACTGCTGAACCAGGAATGCTTATCTATCACGCCAGTTTTGAAGTGACCAATCCATACCCCACCACACCTTCATAGCGGGCCCTATAAATTCCATGCCCCACATCGCCTCTGCCCTTTTCTCTCCTTCCTTCTCCTGGGCGCCCACCTGCACAGACCCCCACCATGAATAAAGATCCCTTGGCTATGTGGAGCGTGTTGCCTCTGGTTTGGAGAGAACCCCACATTTTTAATCTTTGAGGAGTATCTATCATTATTCATAACAAGCTCTTTCCATTACACCTGAATTTATACAAAAGCATGTTTTCTGGGGGTAGTCAGAGGATTAGAGGATTGGAACCCTCACACCTACCCATCAGCATCTGGGAAAAAAGTAAAATTAGAGATCAAGCTCTATAAAAAACTTTTGGACAACTTGATTTGATCAGCTTCGTAGTTGGTGAGCACATGCATCTGCTGGAAGGGCTGCACACAGAAGCTCATATGTCAGGTCCTCCCTGCCTTGCCCTATGTACTTTCATCTCTTCCTTTGTAATGAAGTGGCAAAATGTGTTTCCGGAGTTCCATATGTGATCCTAGTAAATTAATCAAACCCATGGAAGGAATTGTGAGATCTCAGGTTTGTAGCCACTATCTCCAGGTAGATAGTCTCAGAATTGAATTGAATTGTGGTATGCCCAACTGGTGTCCACTGGAGAGTAGCTTGGTGTATGGGTAAACTGCCTCTCCCATGTATCTGATTATGGAAATGCTGTGAATATGTTGAGCAGAGAGGAAAAGTGGTTTGCCTTTTCCTTTTGACATATGGATCACTCATAATTTACATAGCCATTAACCAATTATTTCACTTTTAGACTATCTAGTTTTTCACTGTCATAACAATGTGATGAACTGATTGATAGCTTTGTCTATAAAACTGTGCCTACCACACCTGTTTCTTCTCCAAAAGGTTGTGCTGGCTTAAACATTCACCAGTACTATCTGAGTGTCTTTCTCCATAGTTTCCTTAGCTTTGTTTTTTCTCATCTTTAAATATCCTTACCAATTTGATCAATTAAAAGTGGTATGATTCTGTTTCATTTCATCAATAGTGAGGTTGGGTATTTTCTCAAGTAGTTGTAAATCATGTGAGATTATTTTTTGTGAAGGCAACTAGCAATATTTCCCTACCCTGTGAATATAAGACCAGTTTGAATACTTTTTGTTATGCATATTCATTAAATGTTTAGGCTTTTTATAAGGCAGATTTCTAGTGCAATTAATTGCTCCAAAGTTTGGGTATAATAGAATAATTTCAATTTGATCTCAATTAATTTTTAAAAATCACTAGGGCTGGGGATGGAGTTCAGTGGTAGGGCCCTTGTTTAGTGTGTGCAAGGCCCTGAGTTCAATCTCCAGCATCATGAAAAAAAAAATCATTAAAGATGTGGGAGTTAGCGCTTTAAAAAGTTTTTAGGCTATACTTAGGCTACACTGCTTAGAAATGAAAAGTGGCAATTAAAATTTCTTGGGGAGGTTGGGGATTCTATAGGAAACTCACAGATGCTCAGGAGTCAGCAGTTGTCACTAAAGATGTGGGTGGAATAGATACTAGGTACACCTGCAGAGCTCTGCCTCCAGGACAGTGAAACCAGTCTTTCCTGATCAAATTTTTTTTTTTTAACTTGTATATGAACACAATGCCTTTATTTTTATGTGGTGCTGAGGATCAAACCCAGTGCCTCACACATGCTAGGCAAGCCCTGTACCACTGAGCTAGAACTTCAGCCCCTTGATTTAACATTCTTAACTCAGCTCTCCTTTAATAGCTGGCCTGATAGAAAGACAAACTAAATTTTGAGACATGAATTCTAATCTTAGCTCTGGAATTAGCCTGCTCTGTGACTATTCAGATTACTTAATCTTTCTGTTTCTCAATGTTTACATCAAGTTCCTTCCAGCTCTAGAATTTATTATCCAAAGGCCAGAACTGAATGGGTCTGAAAAGCAATTCATATTTGTTGGGAACTACTTGGGAAAAATAATAGGAAAGATTCCTTTACCAGCTAGGGTTTTTTAGGGAAAGTGAATGTCCAAATCCTAGATTATTTCCTAATGAACTCCCAAATTCTAGGTACATTAAATTTTGATACATTAAAAATGACATAATTAGTTAAATTATTTTTATGCTGTTTTTCCAGGGCCGGCGAATTGTCTATATGGTGTTTTCCCTTACAACATGCCAGAAAACAACAGGTTGAATACGTTTAAAGAGTGGAGGGAATTTCTTTAGATATACTGGATATTTCCTAAATAAGAGATTATCTAGTGTTGGTGGGGAAACTAGCTGCAAACCCCTTTCCGGCTTTAAGAGATGTTGTTGAAGCAAACGGGGTCCCGACTTGATCGAACGCTTTAATCCAAAGTCACTATTAGACGCTCGGCTTTTCTGGCTCTAGAGAGCGGGTGGTGGCTGCGGTCTAAACCTGCGGACTCGCGTGCTCTGTGTTCGATTCGCTAGGTCTGGCTCAGTGTGCCGAACTCTGCTGGCAGCTGAGAGGGGAAGCTGGGAAGAGGCAAGTTCCTGGTGCAAAGGTTGCTCTGCAGCACAATTTAGGCCTCGGAGGAGCAGCGGTGGTCACAGTGTACAAGATGGGTTTTCCGGAAGCGGCCAGGTAAGTGGCATTCAGAGTTTTATCAGTTAGTCCTTCTGACTTTTCACACTTGACACAATCCAGGTAAAAGTCCTAATTTTATTGTTTTAGTATTCAGGGAAAAGTAATCTCATTATATTGCCTTGGTAACAGCTTTAAAACATTAGCTTTTAAACTTCACCAGCTTTGAGGAAATTTTGATCAAAAGGAGACTGCGAAGCCAAGAGTGCTGAACAGAAGTCCTGGCCGGCGAGAGCTGGAATTGAGGCGAATCACTTTTTGGTTTCCCTTCCCACAGTTGGCATTCTCTCCTGGCCTCCCAGGCTTCTGAGGTGGATCGGGAAAGCCACCCAGTACGTGTGTGATTGGACCTTCGCAAATGTGTGTTTCCGAACCGCCAGGCCCTCACTGCTGCTGACATCCTTTTGGCCTGTTGCTGACTTTTCTTCCTTTCCTTCAAACACTGGCACTCCCCAAGGCCAGAGACACCTTGGTGCCATCCCTCTAGGGTCCCTCAACTTCCTTATCACCTAAGAAGGGCTCTTTCTTCCAAGAGGAAAAAAGTCCTCCTACCTTTTGAAGGCCCAGCTTTCCTCTTTGCTTGCTTTTATTTCCCACCACTTTCTATAACTCTTCCAAATATCATGTATACCCTCTTTTGAATCTTTCTGTCTTTCTGCTCTCCTTGGCTTCTTTCCCTCCGTCAGCAAACATAGGTCTTCCTTATTCTAAAAAATTGATTTTTCTCATTGATGTAATTATTCTTTCATGGTAAGCTTTTTATATAGAGGCACCCTTGCTACCATTGTGTGCTGGGATACCTCATGGTCTAGCCTCACGCCTGATGACAGGCAAGGCTGATCTGAATGAAAACATAGGTCCTTGTCCTTACTTTCCCTCCTCATTCTCTTTAACCATGCCTTAGCTTTTAGCACTTAATTCTCTTGTTTTCTCCTGAAATTTTTGGTAAATTTTCTAATTATTTATTCACACCTTTTGCTCTATGAAGGGTATGAGACACACAGAATCCCCTATATTCTTACTCTTATAAGCCGTTAAGTCTCTTCTCTCTCTCTCCTCATTCTTTCTTCTTCCTCTGCCCAGAGTATCTTTTCTGTTGTAAAAATTCTTTCTTTTAAGACCCATTTCAAGTGCCATCATCTTTTAACTATCCATGGCTCTTTGTGCCTCTTGGGTCCTATTCCAGTTTGGTTTGGTTGTATTGTAATCTATCTTGTTTCATTAACTATGAAATACTTGAGGCCTAAGAATGTGACTTCTGAGCTGGGCGTGGTGGCGCATGCCTGTAATCCCAGCGCTTTGGGAGGCTGAGACAGGAGAATCTCAGTTTAAAGCCAGCCTCAGCAAGGGTGAGGCACTAAGTAACTCAGTGAGACCCTGTCTCTACATAAAACACAAAATAGGGTTGGGGATGTGGCTCAATGGTCAAGTGCCCCTGAGTTCAATCCCCAGTACAAAAAGAAAAAGAAAAAGAATGTGACTTCCTTCTCCTGCCTCTAGAATCTCTCATAGTGATAGATAAATGTTTATTGAATTAAACAAAAGGCATTGAATCTTAATGTTCCCTCCTAAATCTGATTCATTGTTTCTGTATTGACTCTGGAAGTCCCTCCAGTTCATATTTGGAGTTGAAAACCCATAGTAAAAGGCAAACTAGAAAAAGCTAGCATAGTCAGCATAATTATAGCTATCTAATTTTCTCCAGAGTAGAAAGGTATGGGCTCTGGACAATAGATTCTCTTTTAAATGTGGAATTCTGATAGTTTTTATGAGAAAGAATTGTTCACATAACCCAGGGATGATATTTCTGGGAAAGCAGAAACATGAAAAAAACAATCCAGATGATATACTAATGATTGAAAAGAAATTGGCTTGAGATATTATTTGGTAGTTTTAGTGACAGAACATAATTTATGCTTAAAGGCAAAATTGGGAAATTCTTAACTCTGAATTAAAAATATAGTTTAAAATATGGTTATGGTTTTGTTTTAAACAAAGTAATTATAAGCTACTCATTGCACCTAATCTGATTTGCACACTCATTTAGCTAACTTTGACAGAACAACTGCTACATGCTCAGGTCCCTCAAGTATTGTCCTCTAGGTATATGGGAGGGCAGAACGTATTCTTTTCAAAATGCTGTAAAAGTTCAGAGGAAGAAATTACTCTGAAGAAGGTATATTTACACTTGGATGACTAGGATTGTCCAGCAGAAGGGTAGAGAAAGGGCAGTCCAGGCCTGTACATAATATACAGATTTTAAAGTTTGGCAAGTACTGCTGTGTGGATGGAGGGTAGATTATTTTGTGTGGGTCTGGATAAAGGGACAGAGTCAGTACTGTGTAGGAAATGGTACCAGTACAACTTGTTTTCAGAACACTCTGAGGAGTTTATCTCATAGAATATGGGTTTTAGCAAAAGATGATGTGATTATTCAGTACAAGAGTCTGGCATTACCTGAATTGGATGGAAGAGAGACTAAAGGGCAGGAATGGTTGGGTAGATGTTGCAGTAATGTGGAAAAGAAATGTTTAGTGCTACAACAGGGGCCATATAAATGAAGAGGAGAGTTCCCCCAACCCCAGTACTGAAGACTGAACCCAGAGCTTTGTGCAGCCTAGGCAAGTGCTCTACTACTGAGCTACATCTCCCGTCTTTTTTATATTTTATGTTTGAGAAGGGTCGTGCTAAGTTGCCCAGGCTGACCTCAAACTTGCAATCTTCCTGCCTCAGCCTCCCAGTAGCAAGATTACAGTTGTGTGCCACCTTACTGGCTGAGGCCATATTTAAGAGCTGGGACAATTGCATTTGATTTACAATTAAATTTTTAAAAATGAGACCAGTTTTGAATATGAGTATTGATTTTTTTTTATTATAACATCCAATTCTTTTTATCTAAATAGAAAGCTTTTATGATAGAGACTTAGGTTAAATAGAACCTAATTCATTTTAATAGGGTAAATGAAATCTATTTCTAAAACTCAACTTTGTTATATGTTTCTTTTTTTAAATTAAGGTATAATTTACTTACACTAAAATTCACCATTTTATTATGTTTCTGCAAAGTTTGACATGCATATGCCGCATAGTCATATAACTACCACCACAATCAAGATATAGAACAGTTCCATCACTGCGCCCAGCCAAATTCCTTTTGCACCTCTCTAGCCAGCCCTACCCCCTACCCTCTGCCTCCTGGCAACACTTCTTTTACTTAACATAATGCTTGTGTGTATGTGTGTTACTGGGGATACTCAGGACAGCTCTATTGAGATACACACCCAGTCGTTTTTTATTTTTACTTTTTTATTTTATTTTTTTAGTGGTGCTGGGGATTGAACCTATGGCCTTGTGCATGTGAGGCAAACACTCTACCAACTGAGCTATATCCCCAGCCCTTTAGTTTTACTTTGACACTGGGTCTTGCTAAGTTTTGCTGAGGCTCTCGCCTCAAACTTGCAGTCTTCCCACCTCAGCCTCCTGAATGGGCGGGATTACAGGCATGCACCACTGCACCCTGCTAGCATAATGCATTTGAGATGAGATTTCATCTACTTTATTGTATATATTGATCACTTGTTTCTCAGCAGTATTCCATTATATGGATTTACCATAGTTTATCCATTTCTTGGTTGAGGCATATTTAGATTGTTCCTATTTTTAAAAAATGAAAAACTAGAGCATGTGACTCAGTTGACTCAGTGGTTGCCTAGAATGCATGAGGTCTTGGTTTCCATCCTTAGCTCTGAAAAAAATAAAAATGGGAAACTAAGTAAGTTTAAAAGTTTAACCCAATAGGTGCTATTCGAAAGTCCTGAGTGATGTAAGAAGTTCAAAGTTAGAGGTAGCCAGGTGTGGTAATGCACAACTGTAATCCTAGCAGTTTGGGAGGCTGAGGCAGGAGGATCACAAGTTCAAAACCAGCCTCAGCAGTTCAGCAAGGCCCTAAGTACCTCAGCGAGACTCTGTCTCTAGATAAAATATAAAAAAGGGTTAGGGATGTGGCTCAGTGGTTAAGTGCCCCTGTGTTCAGTAGGTGCATTCTTTAAGAGTAGAACATTCCTCAGTTTGCCTGTGTCAGATGTTTCCCCATAATTAGACTTAGGTTCTACATTTTCTGTAGGAATATCACTGAAGCTATATTGTGTCCTCACGTACTTCATGTCCTGAGGCACATGACATTGTTGCTAGTCCCATATTGGTAATTTTAGTTTTGAACACTTGATTAAGATGGTATCTACCATGTTTTCCACTGAAAGCTGCTGCTGGCTTTTCCTTTGAAGATAATAAGTAAGTTGTGGCAGGGTGCTTTGATTTATATAAATACTCTTTTCCTTATTAAACTTTCACTCATTGCCCATTCATTTTAGCATCCATTGATGATTTTCTAACTCTATCATTTTTGTTAACTGGCATTCTCCTATAAGAGTGAAGAGCTTTCCTTCCTCTCCTACTCTCCTTTTTAAAAATTTATTTATATATACTGTATGAACTCTTTTTTTCTTCTTTTTTAGTACTGGAGATCGAACCCAGGGCTTCATGCATGTTAGGCAAGCACTGTGCCACTGAGCTATATCCCCAGACCTTTTTCAGACATGGTCTCACTAAATTACCTCAAACTTGTGATCCTCTGGTTGTAGCCTCCTGAGGAGTTGGGATGTCAGGCATGCACCACCATGCCCAAGTGAACTCAAGAATTCTTATTTTATTCAGTGGGTTATAATCCACTAGTATCAATTATTTTGATGCTATGAATGCCCCTGATGTGGCCAGAGTATTCATGGCATCAAACCCTTCAAACTGACTCTTGTCCCCGTGATTCTTTTTAGTACTGTCTGGGTCAAGAAAATACTCCAGGCTCAACTTGTATTTTGCATGCCCCAGCCCTGGGACCAGTCATTCCTCCAAAGAGGCCTGGTTCCCTTTAGTGAAGAATGGTGTTGAGACATCGCAATGTGGCTGATAGCTATGGGCTCATTGTTACTACTTCTAGGCCTTTTCAACAGACACAGTGGACACACAACATGCCTTGTTTTGGTTTGGTTTTAAAATAGGTATTTAAGAAATGTATGCAATAACTGAATCTGATTTTTTTTCTGTCTCCCTGCTCATGTAGTCATCAGTTTTTTTAGCAGTTAGAATAAGGAATTTATAATACTAGTTAAATACTATCTGTATGTGACATCTTTTTAGATTTTTTTTTAATAGGCTGGAGGCAGATTTTTTTTATTTTTTAGTTGTAGATGGACACAATATCTTTATTTTATTTATTTTTATATGGTGCTGAGGATCGAACCCAGTGCCTCACGCATGCAAGGCAGGCACTCTACCACTGAACCACAATCCCAGCCCTCCTCCCCTTTGTTTTTAATAAACAGAGACAATATTGATCAGTGGAAAGAGCATCCTACTGACTTTCAGTCACACTGCCTGTTTTGTTTCTTTTTTTTATATTTTTTTTAGTTGTTGATGGACCTTTATTTTTTATTTATTTATATGTGGTGCTGAGGATCGAACCTGGTGCCTCATGCATGCTAGGCAAGTGCTCTACCACTGAGCCACCACCCCAGCCCCACACTGCCTGTTTTGGGCATGTTAACAACCTTTTCCTTATTTAGAAAATATTGAAAGTATCTATTTTAGGGAATCAGAAAACTAACAAAAAACAACTGCCACACATTATAGTTGATTTTTCAGTTTCCAGTGCTTTTTCCTTTATTCTTTCTTATGTCTCTAGTGCATATCACTGACTAAATAATCAAAAGTGGTTTTAGTTATTAAATTATAGCTATCACCCAGGGACTTGGAAAAAATGAACTTGCATTTTTTGAACAAAGTGGGAAACATACTCAACTTGTTGAAGTCAGTGGTTTGGCTGAGGAGCACCTCCCACTTATCCTTAAGGATTTCTTTTTTTGTCTTCCAACTCCCAGCTCTATGGGGCTAAATTTCTGTTGTGATGGGACCATTTGCCTTCTCTGAGGTCAAAGGGAGTTGCTGATTGAGAATGAACTTTACTTCTTGGTCCTTAGGCACATTGCAATAACCATCTCTAATCGGAACAAACTGATTAGGGTTAACTGTGGATTTCACAATGGAAATTTAAAATGCAGGATTTTTTTATTCTTCTCATGCACTAAGAATAACAGCAACCAGGGGCTGGGATTGTGGCTCAGTGGTAGAGCGCTTGCCTTGCATGCGTGAGGCACTGGGTTCGATCCTCAGCACCACATAAAAATAAAAATAAAATAAAGATATTGTGTCCATCTACAACTAAAAAATATTAAAAAAAAAAAAAATAACAGCAACTACTTTTTAAAAAATTAAACAACTGTGTTAAGACACAATTCGCCTGCCACAGAATTCACCCATTCTAAGTGTACATTCAGCAATTTAGAGTATACAGAATTGTATACTCAATGCTATGATCAATTGTAGAAAATTTTCATCACGTGCAAAGAAACTGCATACCCATTACCAGTCATTCCCCAGTCCCTTCCTCCTTGTAGTCTCTGGAAACCACTCATCTACTTTATGTCTCTGTGAATTTATCTACTCTGGACATTTCATATAAATGAAATAATGCAACATGTGGTCTTTCATGATTGTCTTCTTTCATTTAATATAATGTTTGTCAGTGTTCATCCATGTTGGGTCATGTATCAGTGCTTTATTCCTTTTTTTTTTTTTTTTTAAATATTTTGTTTAGTTGTAGATGAACACAATATCTTTATTTATTTTATGTGGTGCTGAGGATCGAACCCAGTGCCTCACGCATGCGAGGCAAGCGTTCAACCGCTGAGCCATAGCCCCAGCCACGCTTTATTCCTTTTTAAGGCTGAATAATATCCTATTTGTAAGAGGGAGGGATCCCATTTCTCTACATCTTTGTTATCACTCGGTATTGTCTATATATTTTTACCAGTCTTACTGGGTGTGAAGTGGTACCTCTTTGTGATTTTGATTTGCATTTCTTATAGCTATCTTTTCATGTGCTTATTAACCATTTGTGTATCATCTTTGGAGAAAAATGGCCCTTTTCAATTTTATTTTCAAGTCTTTTTATTGTTGACTTGATAAGAGTTTTGTTTTATTTGTTTTTTCCAGTACTGGGGAATGAACCCAGGGTTCTCCATGAGTGAACTACTATATTCTATGTTTTTTTAATTTTTACTTTTGAGATAGGATCTTGCTCAGTTGCCCAGGTTGGCCTGAACTTTGTGATCCTCTCACCTTAGCCTCCTGAGTAGCAGAGATTATGGATGTGAACACTACTCCTGGAGTGAGAGTTTTTAAACAGTTCCTTTTGAGGATCTGGTTTGTGCCAGACCGTGCATGATAGGTGCTTCACATTCACTTTTACTTTTTTACCTCAGTATTGGGGACCAAACCCGGGGACCATGTATAAGCTTGGCAAGTACTCTACCACTAAGCTACACTCCCAGCTGCACATCTTTGTTTAATCCTCACAAAACCCCCTCATGGTAGATACTGTATACTCTGTCAGTGAGATCGATGATCAGAGTTAAAACAGTTAAAGCCTCAAGTGGTAGGAATCAAAGTTCTAACCACGACTGTCTCAGGTCAAAGTACCTGTTTTGTAGACTACTGTGTTCCCAGTCTTTGACATTGTTTAAATGAAACCTGTATAGGTCTTATCATGAAATTTTTCAGCAATCTAGAGATAAGTCATACACCAACTAGGATATTATGTTGGGTTCTCTTCAGGGTCCTTCTAACATTTTGCATACTAGATTTATTCCAAGAAATTTATGTATAAACCAAATTTAAATAAAACCAATCAGAATTTAGTTTTACTGGGCTGAGGTTGTGGCTCAGTGGTGGAGCATCGCCCAGCGCATGTGAGGCACTGAGTTCAATTCTTAGCACCACATAAAAATAAATGAATGAAATAAAGGTATTGCATCCATCTATAACAACAACAAAAAGAGGTTTAAAAAAAAGGAATTTAGTTTTACTAAAAGAACTTTGTGTATAAAGAAATTGCATGATAAACTGGGTCTGGTGGCCCTATGTCTGTAGTCCCAGCCCTGAGGAGGCTGAGATGGGAGAATCACTTGAGCCTGGGAGCTTGCGGCCAGTCTGCATAACATAGTAAGACCTGTATCAAAAACCAAACAAAACAACAGAAAGAAACAATGACAATAAACTTTTTTGAATGTGAATATTCTTTTTCTTAATTTCAGTTAATATCTTCAGTTTTCTTTGAGCAGGGCACACATCAAATAAACTATAA
>PVHX01025751.1:0-21984 GCA_004024805.1 Geosciurus inauris | reverse complement strand
ACGTTGGGTTTCTGGTCTGATTCCCAGGTCCTTGATCCACTTTGAGTTGAATTTTGTGCATGGTGAGAGATAGGGGTTTAGTTTTATTTTGCTGCATATGGATTTCCAGTTTTCCCAGCACCATTTGTTGAAGAGGCTGTCTTTTCTCCAGTGTATGTGTTTGGTTCCTTTATCTAGTATAAGGTAACTGTATGTAAGTGGGTTTGTCTCTGTGTCTTCTATTCTATACCATTGGTCTACATGTCTATTTTGAAGCCAGTACCATGCCGTTTTTGTTACTATAGCTTTTTTGCTTTTTAAAAAATTTAATTGTGATAAAATACATATAACATGTATTTTTATACATACATTATATGTAAAATACATTAATAAAATTCACATGAAACGTACATATACATTATATGTAAAATAAATAAAACACAAAATTTACCATCTTGGGGCTGGGGTTGTGGCTCAGTGGTAGAGCACTTACACCTAGTGTGTATGAGGCATAGGGTTTGATCCTCAGCACCACATAAAAACAAATAAATAAAAATAAAGGTATTGTGTCCATCTACAATTAAAAAATATTTAAAAAATATTTACCATCTTAATCTTTTGTTTTTGGTACCAGGTATTGAACTCAGGGGCACTCAACCACTGGGCTACAACCCCAGCCCTATTTTGTGTTTTATGTAGAGACAGGGTCTCACTGAGTTGCTTAGCGCCTCGCCATTGCTGAGGCTGGCTTTGAACTCTGATTCTCCTGTCTCAGACTTATGCTCTTTCCATCTATCTGCTCTGTAGCCTGTGACATATTGGCCTTTGTTTTCTGGCTTGTCAACTCCCATTTGCAAGATAGCTGCTATCCACACACCAGGCAGAGAAAAGGGGATGAGACAAAGGAATATGTTAACTGATTCTGCCCCATTTTATCTGGGAAGCAAAAATTTCCCCAGAAACTCTTCCCAGCCCACACCCACTTTATCTCACAGGCCAAACTGACACATGACCACTGTCAGGTACAAGGGAGACCAGAAATTGAATTAATATCCGAGCTGCTATAGAAGGCAGCAGCAAAGAAGAATGTTTTGAATAACTTTTGGTTAATGAATCTAGTATCTGTCATACTCTTCAAGGGATACGTTATTATTCCTTTTTTGTTGGTACTGGGGATTGAACTCAGAGACACTCGACCACTGAGCCACATCCCCAGCCCTATTTTGTGTTTTATGTAGAGACAGGGTCTCACTGAGTTGCTTAGCACCTTGCCATTGCTGAGGCTGGCTTTGAACTCACGATTCTCCTGTCTCAGCCTTCCTAAGTGCTGGGATTACAGGCTTGAGCCACCGCACCCGGCTGGCTGTGTTATTTTTTATAAGAAGGAAAAAGGAGAGACCTGGAAAGGGAAAGTTCAGGAAAATAGAGGAGGAAACTGAAGCCCTAGGACCTGAGAAGAAAATGAAGAGGAATAGATAGAGAAAACAAAGAGGTAAGAAGGGGGAATTTTTTTTTAAAGAAGTTTTAGAAACCTTTTACCTGTGATGTAACTACTTCTTCCATCTCCCCAAAACACTGTCATTAAAAATCTATGCCACGGTGTGTATATGGGTGCATATGTATGGAAAATGGATTTGATGCACTTCTAGCAAAACTGTATTTCTGAACTGAGAATTCCTATGTTTGAAGACAAACTAAAAATATAGGTGTTCTTTGCCCATAACACATTTGTATGCTTAGATATAATTTTGTGATTGATACCTGTGATTCCCACTAGAGAAAGCTATTATTATTATTATTATTTTTTTAAAATATTTTTTTTAGTTGTAGATGGACACAATGTCTTTATTTTTTATTGCTTTGTACATGGTGCTGAGGATCGAACCCAGGGCCTCATGCATGCGAGGCAAGCGCTCTACCGCTGAGCCACAATCCCAGCCCCCTATTATTATTTTTATTCACTGTTACATATCCATTTCTAGCATAGTGCCTGATGTATCCTGGTACTCATTAAATACTTAAGACAATAAAAAAATCTATGCCATTATTATTCAAAAATATTCAAAATATTTTTTAGTTATGCATGGACACAGTGTCTTTATTTTGTTTTTTTATGTCATGCTGAGGATTGAACTCAGTGCCTCACACATGTGAGGCAAGCGCTCTGCCACTGAGCCACAACCTCAGCCCTGTGCCATTATTTAAGGTAAAAGAATAATTGCTTGGGGCTGGGGTTGTTGCTCAGCAGTAGAGCGCTTGCCTTGCATGTGTGAGGCACTGGGTTTGATCCTCAGCACCACATACAAATAAAAATAAACATATTATTTCCATCTTAAAAAAATCTTCAAAAAAAAAGAATAATTGCTCAAGAAGACCAAGTTACATTTGGCTATATAAACATAAAATTCGGGCTGGGATTATGGCGCAGTGGTAGCGTGCTCGCCTAGCACGCATAAGGCACTGGGTTCGATCCTCAGCACCACATAAAAATAAAATAAAGATATTCTGTCACCTACAACTAAAAAATAAACATTTAAAAAAAACCATAAAATTCTTTGCACATAGTCAAAACTTGTTATTGTCTCTTCCTTTTATTATTCCTTTTATTGTCTCTTCCTTTTCCAAAGGAACTGGTGGCGGTACTTACCACAGACATGCTCCATAGATGCTCAGACATTTCAGTGTTATGAATGGTTTGTCAATTCTAGGCACCAAGCTAGAGGAGAATATATTTTTTCAGATGGGGGATATTTTTCAGGTTTTCTTAAAACATCCTACTTTCATCTTCTAGCCTCAGAGGTAATTCTTAGAAAAATAAGTAGAAAGAATATACAATTCTGACTTCAGGTAGAAACTGATTTAATGACCTAGAATTGATACAAGGGTCAGCATCAGACATTGGGAGGCAGTAATACCGTGGGTGCCATGGCTTTTTGTCAAGGGGATATGGGACTATTTTGGTACACATTAAAATCAGATATAAGTGACCTCTATCAGTCTAGATACAGTCTGACCAAGCTTACATTTTCTCAGCTGTATACAGAAAGCACAGGTTTTAAAATGCCTTCCCACTCTATAGTGTTATGTTTCCTTGTCAAGGGAGAGGGGAAAAGACTGTTGTCACCATTCTCTTCACTTTCCCTTGGACAGAGCTCACTCTACTCTTGATGAAGATCTGGAAAGATGGTTTCAGCCACCTGAGGAGAGCTTGGAGCTGCAGGACGCCTCCAAAGGCTCTATGAGGTTAGTATTCCCTATTAGGGGGTCTTCTTCCTTTTCCTTACACAAAATTTACTATAATTCCTAAGGCATGGAGGTATTAGACTCCCATTTTCTTCTTTTTGAGGAAATGAGGCTAGGTTTTAGACTTCTTGGAGAATGAATGTCTGGTAATGACATTACACTGCTATAGATAAGCCAACCCTGACTCCACCTGTCTGCATTCTCACACTTCTCCCTCTCCCTCCAGTCACCCAAAGCTCTCAAGATACTGATTAGCAAACTGATATCAGTATAAGGAGAGGCTGCTAAGATTACTGTATTTTGGCCCTGCTGATTTCAACATTTTCATCAGTCATTTGAATTTTATCAGGAAAAGCATGTTTATCAAATTTTTAGATAACACAAATCTGGGAATGAGTGCTAATGTGATGGATGATAGACTGGGGATTCAAAATGGTACTGACAGATGAGAATGTTAGACAATCTAAAAGATAAAGATAAATCCAGACACAGTGGTGCATGCCTGAGGTCAGAGCTACTCAGGAGGCTGAATGGGGAGGATCTCTTGAGTCCAAGAGTTCAAGGCCAGCCTGGGCAACACAGGTAGATGCCATCTCAAAAAAAAAAAAAAAAAAGATGAAGATAAAGTATTCAAAAGCATACAATGCTCCTAAGACACTTGGCCTGACAAGAGTTTTTTTTTTTGAAATGATGTGCTATTATTTTTTTATATCTTTATTAATTTTATGTGGTGCTGAGGATCGAACCCAGTGCCTCACGTATGAGAGGCAAGTGCTCAACCACTGAGCCATAACCCCAGCCCCATGACAAGAGTTTTTTTATTGGGAAATTCCTACTCACTATAGTTATATTGATGGCAGGAATTCTTAATTTTATATACCTAGCACTTAGCATGCATCTTGAAGCATAGGAACAATTCAGTAAATTCTTGAAGACATGGACATGACTCTCTAAAGCTCAGGTTAGTGCAGTTGCTGAAAAGGTCAATGCAACATTAGTACTGTATAGACAGAAATGTATTGTTTAGATCAAGGTGATGTGTGAGACAGGTAATGTGATGTTTAGAGTACTCCTAGGGTACCTTGTGGGACTCCTTTTGAGTGCCACATTTTAAAAGAGATATTAATAAACAAAAGAGTGTAACCACAGAACAGTCACAGATCTGGAAACCAGGTCATATGAGAACAGCTGAAGGAGCTGGGAGGCTTAGCCTGAGAAGAGCAGATGGAGCGGAGAATTTGATAGCTGCCCGCAAATACCTGAAATACTATAAAGTGAAGAGTCAGCTTACTCTCTTCTGCCCCAAAGGGCAGAACTAGTGACTAGAAATTACATAGTAACTGATTTTTATTCAGTAAAGCACAGACTTTCTAATGGTCACAGCCACTGGACAGGGAAATCAGCTAGCTGCCTTTCCATTTATTTCCATTTATTGGCTGCTGCTGTTCAGCAGAGACTGAATGAGACTCTGATCTGGGCATTTGGACAGAGGCAGAAGACAACCCAAACACCTCCTCCCACTCTTGACCCTGTGATTCTGTTAGTGGAAAGTAAGAGAGAAAGAAATCTCTTTTCACCCTTGCTGTTTATTTCTCATTCAGTCTCTCTTTTGGCAGTGCTGGGGATTGAATCTAGGGCCTTGCTCGTGTTAGGCAAGCACCCCACCACTGAGTTATATCCCCAGCCCCTCTCATTTTAAATATTTTGTTTTTACTCTCCATGAAATTAAAACAGAAGAATAATCCTTAAATAGTGTTATTTTGGTTCAGCCAGTATTTCTGGTCATTGACAGTGAGCCAAGCACCGTGCTAAGGTTGGAGGTACACAGGGGATCGACTCTGCCTTTAAGGAGCTTATTGGTTTTGTTTTTTTTAATATTTTGTTAGCTGTTGATGGACCTTTATTTTTTATTTATTTATATGTGGTGCTGAGGATCGAACCCAGTGCCTCACGCATGCTAGGCAAGCGCTCTACCACTGAGCCACCACCCCAGCCCCGGAGCTTATTGTTGAGTGGAGGTTTCTGCTTAAAAGTTTAACAAATTCATTTTTAAACTGTGAGATAGTCAAATTGTTTAGACATTTCATATCAGAAGTAGTTTTGGAAAATGAAGATAAGGTGATAAAATGGTGGTCTTTTTCAAAACCACCAATTATGACATAAAATGCAAGGTTTTGTTTTGTTTTCCCTTTGAGGCTACTAGCTATATTGTCTAGCAGTTAAAAGCAGAGTCTGGTGGGACTGCAAATTGGTACAACTAATCTGGAAAGCAGTATGGAGATTCCTTAGAAAACTTGGAATGCAACCACCATTTGACCCAGCTATCCCACTCCTTGGTCTATACCCCAAAGACTTAAAAACAGCATACTACAGTGACGCAGCCACTTCAATGTTTATAGCAGCTCAATTCACAATAGCTAAACTGTGGAACCAACCTAGATGCCCTTCAATAGATGAATGGATAAAGAAATTGTGGTATATATACACAATGGAATATTACTCAACAATAAAAGAGAATAAAATTATGGCATTTGCAGGTAAATGGATAGAGTTGGAGAATATCATGCTAAGTGAAATAAGCCAATCCCAAAAAACCAAATGCCGAATGTTCTCTCTGATAAGTGAATGCTAATCCATAATGTGGGGGAAGACATGGGAAGAATGGAAGAACTTTAGTCACAGGAGTGGGAGGGGGGAAGGGGACATGGGGACAATAAAGATGGTGGAATAAGATGGACGTCATAGCCCTAGCTTCATGTATGACTGCATGTATGTTGTGATTCTACATCACATACAACCAGAGAAGTGAAAAGTTGTGCTCCATCTGTGTATAATGAATCAAAATGCATTCTGCTATCATGTATACCTAAATAGAATAAACAAATAAATTTATTAAAAAAAAAAAAGAGTCTGATGAGGTCGGCTGTCTAGGTCAGATCCCAGCTCTAGGACTTAGTAGGTACGTAATTTCTTTGTACCTCAGTTTCTTTATCACACAATGGGGGTATTAGAGGTAACTACTTCATATAGTTGTTAAGAGAATTAAGTCAGTTAACGTACATTAGAGCTTTTAAACCAACACCTGGCCCAAAGGGAACACTCTGATATTTCTAACTACTGTGTTTCCTTCAGAGTGCAGTCCTGACCCTGGCTGTTATACATATGGTTTAATGCCCCAAATCATTGTTCTTAAAGGGAGAAAGCAACCAACAATCAAGAAGCTGGTGAAAAGAATAGAAAAAGGGAAAAAATCATCAAGCCAGAGAGAAGGAAATCAGACAGCTTTTTAGGGGCTTCTGAAGAAGGTATGAATTGATTGTTTATAATGTAGTCTGCAGTCCTTGGGCTTTGATGAGCATCAAAGTTATTAAGTAATGTTTCCCAGATGCTATACACAATTTTCCTTCCTTTGATAATTTCTTTCCCCCTGCAGTTCATTGCAGGTTTTCTATTAATTGCCAATCATAGCTTCATTACAAAACAGTAACAACATCCCAGTTATATTTCTTAAAAAAGCCATTGGCTAATCTCATCACTGTCTGGAGAGATGTTTTGCTTCTAATTGTCCAACATCTTCAAAAGAATTTTAAATTTAGCTCACATGGGTGCTTCAGACTCCTATAAGAAATCATATATTATGATTTATATATTATATATTATATATAAATCATATATTATGATTTATATATTATATTTATATATTATATATTATAATTATATATTATGGAATTTAACAAGTAATGCAAAAGTTATAAATTAACCTTAATTTCAAAACTATTTTGATAGAGGTTTAGAATTCTGATATGCTGTTTACAAAAAACAACCTCCTGTTTAAGTTCCTTCTGCTCAGGAAGTTAGAGACATTAACTCTTTCAGCTCATCTGGTATCCCTTTCATTCTTTCCCCAGTTCCTTCTTATTCTCCTCGTTTTTCTACCCTGCTTTGTGCCCCAGGATGCTGACTCTAGTGGAGGGCATCTCCCTGGCTTCCTGTTGGCCAGTGGGAGGCCCTGGCAGAAGAGCAGAGGGCAGAAGAGAGGTGCAGGGATTACTTTCCCTCCCTGGCTGTTTCAGCATGTTGAATCTGGTAGAAGTGGTCCTCCTCCACAAACACAGCTTCTATGAGGCAGCCAGTCTTTCCCAGTTCCAAATGTCCTCCCATCCCCACTCCTCAGTCCCTTCAGACCTAGGTTTCCCACTGCTGCTAGTCACTGAATGCTTTGCCATTCCTTTTTTGTTCCCTTAATTCTACCTTTGTATGTAGTTACTTCATTAAGTAATCTTTATCTGTACTTTCCATGGGTACATTTTGTTTCCTCCAGAACCTTGACTGGCACAGGGCCTAGTGTGTATGGGCATTTAGTTAGTATTAAATTCACTGAGAAGATAATTCAGGGATTTTGTGAATTAGTGTCACTGGTATCCATTGCTATGACAAAGAGCTGCAGAATGTTAGGAGGGAAATCCATTAACTGTTCTAGAAAGATTCTGCTTCTATAGAATAGAACAACTGTTGTAGGTAAAACAGTCTACACTAAACTAGAGATAACACTAATGTGAATTCTGAATTCTGACACTCTTTGACCTAGCAAGTAATCAGGTTGTTTTTTTCTTCCTCTTGTATTTCATCAAGATGAACTAAAACCCTGTTTCTGGAAGCGACTGGGTTGGTCTGAACCATCCAGGTAATGAGATATCCTGTGTTTGTAGGTTAAAGTTTACTGTTTACAGATAACACGAGCAAATTTAAACATTCACTGCTGTCTAAATAAACATTAGTGACAAAGACTTGAATTAAGACCAAGTTGCTCAATTTATAGATACATGTTTCTAGTTAATTAAAATATAAGGTGAAATTAATTCCAACTTTAATTAGTGGTAGAAGCAGTATGAGAATACTTTTCGTACAGAAGGAATACAGACACTGCTGCTGTCAATTGCTTTGCATCATTTTTGCTTTTGCATTCTATGCTGCTGATCATTATCTCCCTTGATTAGAAATACAAAAATCCCTTTTCCTTAAACTCACTAGTATGGAAAGAGGATGTTGTTTGTATCTTTTTTTTAAAAAAGTATGTATTGGGCAGGGCACAGTGGTGCACATCTTTAATCCCAGTGATTTAGGAGACTGAAGCAGGAGGGTCACAAGCTCAAGGCTAGCCTGGACAACTTAGTGAGACACTGTTTCAAAATAAAATAAAAAGGGCTGGGGATGTAACTGAGCATTAGAGCGCTTACCTAGCATGTGCCAGACTCTAAGTTCAATCCCCAGCATCACACAAAAAAATAAAAACAAAAATAATAATTAAAAAAAGCATGCACAGCAACTGGAAACTTTTTTTCCTTTTTGTCTTTGAAAACACATGAACACAGGATAATTGTGCTGGATCAGAGTGACTTGTCAGATTGACTGGAAGTGGATCATAGATGGATTCTGACCCAAGTTTGAGTGTCCTGATTGTGAGCTCTTCTCTCATCTGCTGCAGTTGCCATTGGGGCAGTGGTTCCAGTTCCTTAACTCACAGTTTGTTCAGCTGCTACAGTAGACATAATGGTTTGGCCCCATCTGTGGGCAGCATATGTAACAATTTGTTTTCAAATTTATGAAAAGTGCAAGGTAGTTGCAATTTTAAAACTTTCTTATTGTGCTCAGAATGTTTTTTCGTTGTGTTGATGTAAATTTTTTTTGAAAATTTTAACTCCTGTTATATAATAAAATGTTTATTTTCAATACCATTTAGGTTGCAGCTATATATTTCTGTGTTTGAGTTTGAGAATTAGAGGGAGAGGAACTTCTATTCAAAAACCTTCATTTTCTGTTACAAGGTTTGGCACACAGGTAGCTACTGTTACCACCCACCATACACACTGGTACCAGTTGTCCCTGTTTTTTCACAGAAATACTGCCCAACCATTTGGTTGGGATTGTCCTATTCCCATTCCAGCTAGAAATGGTAAGAGACAACAATAAAATGCTAAGATATTTTGAACTGTTCAAGGTGAACAACATCTTCTCCATGTGTTTCTGATTGCACATCTCACATCATTGGTATAATACAAGAATTAAATTGTGGTAAGACTAATCACAACATTTTGTCTAATTTAGCCTCTTTTGACTCCTGGCGTATGTATCTAGCCTGATTTTTAGAGGATTTATGTCTTTCATTACCTCCCATTTGGAATCTTCATATATGAATAGAAACTCTGTCTTGGAAACTATTGCTGCTGTGCAGTACTAACCAGCTAGCATTTTGTTCTATCTTAGTGAGTAAGTAGCAGGCCTGTTGTTTGTGAAATTTGAATAATTCCTATTGTGGGTAGTCATGTTCATCCTCCTTAGTGTCCAGAAAATTTGCCATGCACAGATAAAATGGGAAAGTACAAGTCTGTTTGGCCATTTTATAGCAAGAAAACAGTTGCTTGCCATTGTAACCAGTGGAAAACCACCAGAAAACAAATTCATTTATAAGTAATACTATACGTAAGAAGCTTTGAGAAATACAGAGATTTATAATACAGTCTTTCAAACAACTTATTCTAACTGATGAGACAGAACCAACATACATAAAAATATAAGACATATCATGATATGTCTAGTAGCAGACATATCATGATAAATGTTGACTTATCAGTTAGTACGCATCAGATCCTACACCAGCTTCCTATGATACAGATTGTAATTTGTCCACACAGAAAATAATCTGGCCAATGACTATAAAATAGTGGTCAGTAATTGCAATCATAATGTGATAGATATTATTTATTGGTTATAGAGCAATTATTGTGTACCAGTTGCTTTATTTACATTAATCCTTTTCCTGTACACGGGAGTTCCACAGTTTCTTTAGTGTGCTGCTGCTTTCACTCATCAGCTATTTCACACTTCCATCCCTCACTTCCTATCAATACTTAACAGATGACTTCACCTCCAACATTACAGAGAAAATAGGAGCCCCTCAGGTGGGAGTTAACTCAGCCTCCTGCCACCAAAACCCCAAACACGATTACCTGTATTCCTGTAGAACAGAAGAAGTTGTAGGCAAAGCAGTCTATAGTGGACTACAGATGGACCCATTCTGCACATACCCTTTCCACTTTCCTCCCTGTTATACTAAAGGAGGTGTTCCTCTTCCTATCCTAGGTCAATCTCATCTTCTGTCCACTCAAGAGTTTTCCTTCTGAGGTTAGCATTTCTCTTTTTAGTAGCTTCAGCCTTTCTTCTTTATTAGCTTCTTTTCACAAACATTAACACACTTAGATTTTCCTACCTTTAAAAAAGTATTCCCTGGGGGCTGGGATTGTAGCTCAGCGGTAGAGCGCTTGCCTCGCATGCGTGAGGCCCTGGGTTCGATCCTCAGCACCACATGCAGAGCAGTGGAATAGAGACATTGTGTCCACCCATCTACAACTAAAAGATTAAAAAAAAAAAAAAAGTATTTCGTGGATCCCATCTCTCCTTCTAGCTACTGTACCATCCTTCTCCTCCCACAGCAATTCTTGAAACACTTGTCTACACCTATCTTTAGTACCTCACCTCCCACTCTTCTCAACCCACTAGAATTCTACTCCTTCCATTCTCTAGCAGTCACTAAGGTCACCAGTGACTTTCATATTCCTAAATTCCCCACTTTGACCCCACTGTCAATTGCTCTTTCAGTCTGTTCTCTTAGCTTCCTTGATGTTGCACTGTTATTTCTTTTTTTTTTTTAAATTTTTTCTTAGTTGTAGATAGACACAATGTCTTTATTTTATTGCTTTGTATGTGGTGCTGAGGATCGAACCCAGGGCCTCACGCATGCGAGGCAAGTGCTCTACCGCTGAGCTACAATCCCAGCCCCACTGTTATTTCTTATTCTTTCCCTCTCCCTCTCTCTCTCTCTCTCTCTCTCTTTCTCTGGTTACTCTACTTCACCCTCTTTTACAGGCTCTGCCTTTGACTTTTCTCACTGCAAGTTTTCCTTCTAAGCAACCTAGTTCATTTCCATGATTTCAAGTTAGCACCTATGTACTAACATTTGTATTTTAAGTGTAGGACCAGCCTTTCCTCTGAGCTGTCTTATGTCCATCCATGTATTCGATGTCTCCACTTCGATATATTTCAGGTATCTTACTGATATACCCAATATTGAACTCATGCTATGAAGACAATAAATAGGTTAAAAGTAATAGTAATTGCTGTGGGGGAGGCAACACCAAGTGAGGTGTTCAGAAGAAACTACTCTGAAGAAGGGACATTTGAGTTTTGGTTGGAATGATGAGAAAGAGCCAGTCTTATGACTCTGAAGGTAAGTTGTTGTGGGGAAGCTGACAGGAAATGAAGTGAGATTGGAGACTGAGCAAGGGGATTATAAAACTATGGCCAAATGTGGGAATCCCATGGAAGGTTCAAAACAAAGGGACAGGGAGTAGGGTAAAAGTATTTTTAAAACTTTCTTTCCCACTCTAATTTTTTTCTCCAAATTAGTCTTTTCATTTATTTTTGTTTGCAAAATATTTTTATGAACACAGATAATCATTTCATTTCCTTGTCCAGAACTTTGCCTATTGCTTTTAGAAATACAAAACTTCTCTCAGTTCTTCAAATACGTGCCACGTGCTATTTTTGACTAGAACATGCCTCTCCTCAACTAGCTACCTCATTGTTTAGTTTTCAGTTTACACTTCGCTTTCTCAAAAGAGGTTTTTAAAAATCCCTGTACCTTAGTCTAAGTTAGGGACCTCTGTAAAATTCTCCCTTAGTAGCCTGCCTGCCTTCTTTTTCCATTCCACACATATACCATATTTTTATTTCATAGTTTATAGTACATTTATAAAACAACAGAATGTTCTACCCTTACCCCTATAAACTCTAAGCTCCACAAGGCCAGGGATCGTGTCTGAGCTGTTCACAGATATTGCCACTTACAAGGTGCTCAGCAAATATTTGTTAACTGGACAATTATTATTATTTTTTTGGTACTGGGGATTGAACTCAGGGGTACTCAACCGCTGAGCCACATCCCCAGCCCTATTTTGTTTTTTATATAGAGACAGGGTCTCACTGAGTTGCTTAGCACCTCGCCGTTGCTGAGGCTGGCTTTGAACTTGTGATTCTCCTGTCTCAGCCTCCCAAAGTGCTGGGATTACAGGCTTGAGCCACCGTGCCCAGCTAACAGTTATTTTTAATCTTCACAACACCACTAAAAGTTAATGATTATTATACTAGGGAAGGCTTCTTAAAAAAGTTTCCATGACCTTCCCAGGATCATACGGTGGAGCAAACATATTTTGTATTACACAATAGTCTTCCAAGACTGGAATTCAAGAGTGCTCTGAGCAAGGTTTGATTATGAAAGTTAAATAAGAGCTAAATTCAAACTAAAACTCATTGAGCCCCATCCCTATCTCCTCATCTATTCTGTGGATTTGATGCTGAGTTTTTGGAACTTACTGAGTCCTTCACTTTTCCTCAAGATGGGAAAGCAGACAGAATATGTAACAATTTCCAGACACACAGTAGATAAACATTGGCTTACTGAAAAAAATAGTAATAATCAAGCAACCATGCTTAGGCAAAGAAAAAAATAAACATTGGCTCACTATTGAATGAAATTACTAAAACACCCTTGGAAAATTTGATTAGGACTTTTCAGATCTGTTATTTACAAATACATGTTGGTGTTAAAAGTGGGTTATAGTGAGGTATCCCCAACAAAGAGCTTAGAAATAAGTTGGTCCTCTGAAAATTAAATAAGTAAAATCCACTTTCTAACTTAATACTGTTAGTTGTATAGTTACTATGCCTGGATATGATTTGTTCCCCAGAAGTTCATGTGTTGGAAGCTCGTTCCCTAATGTAATGATATTGAGAGGTGAAACCTAGTGAATTGGTGGGACCTAGTAAAGTAGGTCATTGGGACCACCAACCTATGTCTTGAAGTGGGGTAGGTCTTGAGAGTCTGGATTGGTTACTGCCGGAGTGGGTTTTGATATATAAAGTGAATTTAGCTTTTTTGGCTAGCCTTGTTGCTTTCTCTCTTGCCATGTGACAATGATCCCCCTCACATGTGCTCCCACTATGTGACGCTATCTCCCGTGAGGCCCTCACCAGAAGCTGACACCAGCACCATCCTCTTGGATCTCCAGAACTGGAAACTAAATAAATCTGTTATCTTCATACAGTATCCAGCTTTAGATACTTTGTTATAACCACATTAAACAGTAGAGCAATAGTGGAATAAAATTAAAGGACTTTATAAATGTATGTGGAAGCAATACTGAAAAACGAGAGTAGGGATTTATCCCACTATATACTTAGGAATAGTGTAAAGTTCAATAATTAACAGCATGGCATCAAAATGGAAAGAAGATTTATAGAATATAAAAGAATCCAAAGAAAGAACTAAAGGATAAAGTTTTGGGAATTTAGAATATGAGATCATGTGTGTCAAATTAGATAATTTAACAAATGATAATGGGATAACTGACCAACCATTTGGAAAAATACAAAAGCTGAGTCTTTGTACCAAAAATGTGTCTGATTAATAAAAATTTTAAATGTGAAAATAAATACATAAACATTAAGAAATGTGGGTGACTTTTATAAATCTTAGAGTGGGGAAAACTTTTCTAAACAATGACTTCAAATGAAGAGAGATTGGTGGATTTTACTACATAAAAATGTAAAATGTTACTACAAATAATGCCTGAATGAGGGTAAAGTCAAAAAATGATATAGTTTCAATATATTGTATAAATAAAAGGTTTATATTCCTAATATCCAAAGAGTTCTAATAACTTGTAAGAAAAAGACAAACACCTTAATAGAAAAACAGGCAAAGAGCAATTCACAAAAGAAGCATAACAAGTGACCAGTTAGCATATTAAAAGATGTTCAGTTTCACTGGTAATCATAAATGCAAATTAAAATAGGATAACTAAAGAGGAAAAAAATTTGGGGGGGGGGATTAAACTCAAGGGTACTTGACCACTGAGCCACATCCCCAGCCCTATTTTGTGTTTTATGTAGAGACAGGGTCTCACTGAGTTGCTTAGCACCTCGCCATTGCTGAGGCTGGCTTTGAACTCGTGGTTCTCCTGTCTCAGCCTCCCTAAGTGCTGGGATTACAGGCGTGTGCCACCACACCCAGCTAAGAGGAAAAAATATGGGTAAGATCTAAGTTTGGTGGGAATGTGGGGAATCAAGCACCTGTGTTGGGGATATGAATTGGTACCACTTATCTACAGAGATATTTTTGAGTATGAATTTTATTTTATTTATTTATTTTTGGTACTGGGGATTGAGCTCAGGTGTACTCGACCACTGAGCCACATCCCCAGCCCTATTTTGTGTTTTATGTAGAGATAGGGTCTCACTGAGTTGCTTAGCACCTCGCCATTGCTGAGGCTGGCTTTGAACTCGCGATTCTCCTGTCTCAGCCTCCCTAAGTGCTGGGATTACAGGCTTGAGCCACTGCGCCCGGCTGAGTATGAATTTTAAATGTGAATTTTTTTTGACCCAGAAATACCATTTAGACCAGCACCTCACAAATTTCATTGTACAGATGAGTCACCTGGAATACTTCTTAAAATGTGGATTTTGGTTGTTTGCAGTGCTGCATGCCTGTATCCCAGTGACTCAGAAGACTGAGGCAGGAGGATCCCAAGTTTGAACTCATACTGTGAAGACAATAAATAGGTTAAAATCACAGAATAGATGAGGAGATAGGGATGGGGTCTGATGAATTTTAAGCCTGGGCAACTTAGCAAGACCCTGTCTCAAAAAATGAAGAAATATAGGGATATAGCTCAGTGGTAGAGCACCCCTGCATTCTATCCTTGGCATAAATTAAGTAAGTAAATAAATAAATAAGGACATTTCATTTTATGGAATCGAGGTGATGTCCAAGCTTTTGCCTGTCTAGCAATATCCCAGGTGGTACTTGGGCTGCTGGTTCCTATACCACACTGAATAGAATTCAGAGGGCTTTATCTTAAAGCAATGGTCTTTAACTCTGATTGTACATACAATCTGAGGCATTTTTAACAAATACTGATGCTCAGGCTTACCCCCAAATTATCTGATTTATTTCATTTGAGGTAGAAAAGGGGCTTTTAAAAGCTCTTCAGGAGGACTGGTAGAGCACTTGCCTAGAATTTGTGAGGCGCTGGGTTCTATTCTCAGCACCATAAAAATATAAAGGTCCATCAACAACTCAAACAAACAAACTCTTCAGGAGAGGCCAGGATAAAGATTTTTAGAACTGGGGATTAAACTCAGGGGCAGTTAACTACTGAACATCATCCCCAGACCTTTTCGTATTTTATTTAGAGATAGGGTCTCACTGAGTGGCTTAGGGCCTTGATAAATTGCTGAGGCTAGCTAGCTTTGAACTCGAGATCCTCCTGAGTCACTGGGATTACAGGTATGCACCACCACACCTGGCTCAGGATAAAGAACTATTGTCCTAAGGAGAAAAAGATATAATTACATAAAGGGATGTTTATTTCAGTGTTGTTTATAATGTTGAAAAACTGGAAACAACCCAAGTGCCCAGCAATAAAAGGTTGGTTTAAAAAAATAATAGAATGATTTTTATTAACACAGAAAGGTGTTGATGACTTTATGGAATCATGCTAATAGTAGTATGCTAGTAGGTATAATAGGACTCTGTAAATTTATAAATAAATATATAATATGGTAAATGTATAGAAAGATACATGGAAATATGCTTGTTAAAACAGTAAAGTGGGGCTGGGCACAGTGATGCACACCTGTAATCCCACCAGCTTGGGAGGCTGAAGCAGGAGGATTGCGAGTTCAAAGCCAGCCTCAGAAACTTAGTGAAGTCCTAAGCAACTTAGCAAGATCCTGTCTCAGTGGTTAAGCACCCGTGGGTTCAATCCCAAGTACCAAAAAAATAAAGTAGTAAAGTGGTTCTTTGGGTGATTTTAATTTTTTGCAATTACTTGTACAAAAAATTTAAAATTTAGGGGGAGTTAAATAGGTTTAGGAATTTTTAAAACTAAAAATGATGGGAAAGAGGACTAGAATGTCATTATAATTAGTTATAAACTTAATTTTATAACTCATTAGAAGAAAAATGTTTAACAGAAGAGAATGGTCAGTATAGAACATAGAAAATGAGGTTGACCACCCATTATTTTGATGACCCTTTGGAGACAGTAATAGAAATGTTGGATATGATAGGGTCTATGTCCAAAAGAGAGGTAGGGGACCTGTAAAAGGGAGAGAAAGGCAACAGACTCTTATCCAGAATAGTCCTTCAAATTGGAAGGTCACTGTTAGAGCCGGGTGTGGTGGCGCAAGCCTGTGATCCCAGCACTTTGGGAGGCTGAGACAGGAGAATCGTAAGTTCAAAGCCAGCCTCAGCAACTGTGAGGCGCTAAGCAATGCAGTGAGACCCTGTCTCTACAGAAAACACAAAATAGGGCTGGGGATGTGGCTCAGTGGTCGAGGACCCCTGAGTTCAATCTACAGCACCCCAAAAAAGAAAAAAAAAAAGAGAGAGAACCAGAGTCCAGCTGAGTGGGTTGCTGACAGGAGAGGATCATGAGAAAGGACCCAAACATTTATTGTGTGATACCCACATACTAGGAAGTGGTTTCCAGATGAAGAATCAAAGACTCAGGCAAGTTAGGTAACTTGTCTTAAGGTATACAACTAGTCATTTATGATTGAAAATGATACTAACTCCAGATCCCTTCTACTATACTACATCATCCTGGACCAATAATATGAGACTTAAATAATCTAGATTTTTTACCCCAGAATCAACCAAACCACCCATGAAACCTGGAAATTACTGGAGCTCTATCTTTGTGTGTGGGCATGTGTGTGTATGTGTGTGTGAGAGAGAGGGAGAGAGAGAGGCGGGGGGGGGGGCAGAGATAGAGATAAATAGATAGATAGATACTGAGGACCAAAAACCCAGGGATACTATCCCACTGAGCTAAATTCCCAGCCCTTGTCATTTTGAAATTTTGAGACAAGGGTCTCACTAAGTTGCCTAGGCTGGTCTAGACCTTGTGATCTTAGCCTCCTGGGTTGCTGGGATTACAGGCATGTGCCACCATACACAATTTGGAGCTCTATCTTTTGATTTACATACAGTGTTGGTTTCAAACAAAATTGGGGCAACTTTGTACAGTACAACATACCTTATTAAATCTGGGGCTAAGACAGCGTGATTGATTTGAGTAGCCTTGCTTTTGTGAACTCTTCAGGCTGATTTCTTTGGATGAGTTCTGAGAATTCTTAGACCTGGGGAGTAAGGAACCCTTCGCTACATACAAAGAAATCCCGATTTTGTTAGGAACTTGGCCAAAGGCTTGGTAGTGTCAAAACCAAAGATAAATTCAGTTTTCTTTCAGGCACTGCTTGGGTTTTTTAAAGAATTATGTACAACAGGATGTTTAATAGGAAGCTCCTTCCTTTATGACATCATCAGACAGAAAGGTAGCTAAGGGGACTATTTGAGACACTCAGAACAACAGCCACTTTTGTGGGAGTCCAAGAACAGCAGCTTTTAAAAATGAGGGTAAATATTCAGGCTTCATTAGGATCCTGAAGACAAGCCAGCTGATAAAATATGGCATCTACCCAGAAGGGCACAGTCTTTCACGTGGTCAAGACAAATAAAACTGGGTCCAAGGTAGCAGTTTCAGCACATAAAGGGGCTGAGGTTACTACTTCCACCCCTCATCGGGGACACGGGTATCTTATTTCCTCAAGCCACCGAAGTGCTGCTGTTTCTCTGAATCCTCCCCAGCAAAGATTAGAAGCCACACTTCCCACTGCTCCCCATTCAGCATCAGAGTACTCTCGATTTGTGTCCTCACATTCAGGACATGTGCACTCTGCAGCACACTTCCATCGAGGAACTGAGACCCGACCAAGAACAGAGGCACACCGCCATCACTCTCCTCATCGAAAGACCCAGCAGATTCAGACACCGGCCTTCCCTTCTACAAGTGTACATCGGCACCTTAGTACAATCAGAGAAGAAGCAACACGAAGAGGTGGTGAAGGCAAGCAAGGGCGTGAAGTTGGCCATCATGGCTCATCCCCAGATTCTAGGTCCACCCGTCACTTGAGCTTTATAGACCAGAAGGATAACTTGCAATCACAAAACTTTCAAGAAGACCCACCTTCCAAGGTCCATAATCCTCAAGGGGTCAGAGTTCCTCGTAGGATTTCAGCCTATCCAAAGGATGAAGCAATACAAACAGAGCCCCCTCGAAAGACTGGTGGTGAGGTCAGATCTCCAAAGCGTCCCTCTAGCCCAGACCATGGCCATGGCCGCGTTGTAGACCATCGGACAGTCCATAGAAGGCTCCTTACCCAAGAACCAGAAGTGAGTCATCATACCACAATTCCTTCAGAACCCAAGGACCCTAATAGGAACCTGAAAATGGCATCATCCCTCAAACTCTCTGTCCTTAAAGATTTAGTGGGTGGACGCCAAGCTGCTGCACGTACAGAACCTGAGACTGTCCACAAGCATTCTGTCTACACTGAGACCAAGCAGTCTCCAAAGGTCATAACATCATCAGAGACGGAGTCCAACATGAGGTCCCCAATCCGAGACAGCGAGGCTGGCCACAAGGCCCCCATCTCTCCACTAAGACAGCCAACTCACCGTGTGATATCTCGAGCAGGGTCTGAGGGCCCCCCCAAATCTCTCGTCTTTGTCACTCCAGAGCCCGACTATAAGCAGCAAACACAAAGACCCCCAGAAACTATCTACGTGTCCCCAGGACCTGCACTCAGGTATCCAGAACCCTCCCGAAAGCCCTCCATCCATGCAGAAGTGGAACTGACCCCGCGGCCCTTACCCCCTCGGTCCTTACCTAGGTATGGGCCTGACTCCTCATGGTGGGCCTTACTGAATCCTGAAGTTGAAATGCCCCAAAGCCGGCCGACAACACCTGATTTTGAGCCTAAGTCTCCTCCTCCCCTAGACCCTTTAGTGTCCTTTTTTGAAATGGACTCAAGCCCTTTCTATGAGGACCTGATGTTCCAGAGAAAGAAGGCAAGTCCATCATCATCACCACCACCACCAAAGGAGTCTCCAGGTCGGGTACCATTGAGGGAAGTGCCACAGGCCCCCAAGCACACCATCAAACAACCCATTCAAAGGTTTAATGCTTTCTTCCTGGGTATGTGAAGAAGCAGACTGCTCAAGTGCAGCCCCAATTTAGTGAGATGGGACATTGGGGTGGGCAGGAAAGCCCCTCTCTTCATTTCGGGCCTCAGGGCCGCCCTCCTGCCAGTGTCAAAGCTAGTTCCATCTTTGAGCCCAATGCTCCATGACTTTTCTGCCAGCTTCTCTGAGCTCCAAGTTAATGACCTCGATGATGATGCTTGGACCTGGCATCAGGCATTGACTCTTCCAGGCAATGCTGCTTAACTTTTCAATGGAAGGTAGTAGAGAGTGGTTTGCAGGATCGGAAGCTGATTCCTGAGAGTGGAGATGAAGAACTGAGCTGGGGTGAGGGCTGGTAAGGGCTGTTGAAAAGAATAAGGGCCTCAGGTAAATGTTCTGGCATCAAAGTGGAGGAGGAGGGGCACAGATGAGTTGGGACCTGGGCTGACAGGAGGGGAAGACATTAACGGTGGTAAAGAGGGAGGGTGGAAGGAAGAGAGAGGGAGAGGGGAATATGATATCTGGGCCTAAGTGGGAAGAGCTCTTGGAGAGAGTGGAGGGCTGAGGGCACCTTTGGGTGGAGACATGTGGAGCTAGAAAGGTAGATAAAGTAGTCGGGGGAGGGGTGTCATCCCACAGAAGAAAGCAATAATCTGTCTGTTACTTTCAGATGTCTCTGAGGAAATGCAGAATCGAATCATCTGGTGGCTAAGAGGTCTGTGCTTTTCCTTCCTATGGGTTCATTGTGGGAGGTTGAGGGGCAGAAGGTGGCCTTTTTGTCTCTATTATAGAGCTAAGTCTTTTAGTAGAGTACCTGCTGGGGTTTTGACCTGAAGGAACAGAGGAACAATTTCTCTTGCCTCTAATTTCACCACTAGAGCCATCCCTTTGAGAATTGGAACCTCTTTCATTTTCAAAATTCTCCTCTTAATGAGAAGTCACTTCAGGAATGAAGAATGACTTAAGCCTCATGACCTTTCAGCTTACCTGGTTTTACTTATCATGTTCTTAAAAAACAAAAAACAAAAACACCAAAGCAAACTCCCTGCTTTATGGTCTTCTTCCTCCACACTAATTCATGTGTCTCTCTGGCTCCTCAACCCTCCTCAGTCCCCAATACTATGACCTGAGGATATAATAGCTGCTGCCCAGGAAGTGTGTCTGTGGATGTCTGGGCCTTCTCCTTGTGACCATCAGCAGGTTTTGCAGCCAAAGCTAGAAACCTTAAATGTCCTCGGGACCTCAGGACTCTCCATTCAGTTGTATTGTTGGCCTCTGTGGTGGCAGGGGAGGGTGGGGACAAGCCCTCAGAGAGTAAATCTCAGCAGCAGGCAGTTCTTGTTGTGAGCATTTGTGTGGCCCAAGATAAATTCCAGTTTCATGAACACTACAGGGGCCAGGGCTCTGGAAGAAGAAGTGACTGGAAGGAGAGAGCCCTGGGAATCCAGTTCAATCCCAACTAGGATGAGCCCTTTGAATTATAGATTGCAAAGACCAGAGAAGGGCAATTCTGCCTTTCACAGGAAGCAAAACTCCATAAAGCAGGAAGGTAACAAAGTATGGATTCTGGAATTGTCTTATTGGGTTTGAGACCCAAGTTCACTATTTCCTGACTATGACCTTGGGTAAGTTATTTTACCTCTCCAAGCCTCAGTTTCCCATAAGTTATGTGAGAATAATGGCTTCCTCTAGGTTAGTGTATGTATCTACTTAGCATGGTACTTGTCCGCAGTAAGCACTCAGTAAATGCTAGCTGTTGTTATTTAGGCTATGTGGAATAAGAGGGGATTTGGGCCAGGTTATGCCTATCCTCACTGGACATCTTTAGTAAAATTCTCTTTTTCCCCTTCTGTTGGTACTGTCTGATTCCATTTGCTGCCCCCTGGGAATGCCTGGCTTCTACTTCTTTGTTATGACAGATGAAGAGGTAAGGATGCCACTGGGAGGTTATTTCCAGCCTTCCAGTTCCCCACCCCTTGTTCTAGTCCCCCTCCTGTCCTCTGAAGGAAGGGGGTATGGAGGGAGACGGAGCTGCTCTGTATGGTTGGGTAGTCTGTCCATTGCACAAGTGTGCTTGTGTTCTACTTGCCGAATTGTGCACCTGTGGTATTGCTTCTCTCTGGAGGGAGATTTGCACAAGTGCTATGTGAACTAATTGCAGCCCTGGAGAAAAAGAACAGAGACGTTTTAGCAGATGATGAATCTCGCCAAGTGCTCTGTGGGAAGACTGGACAGCTATGGGTTGGATTAGTCCCCACCCAACTTCCCCCTCTCCTGCATGGGGCACTCCAGAAAGGGGTCACTTTTCTGGGTTATGCACTATTTGGGTCCTCAATTTGGAAAGGCATAAGGTGGACTCTGCTCTTGGCAGCCCTGTGTCCTAAATTTGGCAGTGTCCTGATTTTGTAGTGTACTTATTGTTTCCATAAGTACTTTGGCTCTTCTTGGCCCATGTTTGGTAAGATGGTCAAAGCTCTTCCTGTTTTCATTCTTTCTCTTGCCATATTCCTCTCTTACCCAACACCTAGCAATGACCTCTAATAGGTTCCATCCATGGGCTGGCTGGCCCAGGCCAAACAGTTGACTACAGATAGAAAACAAATGGCAAGCCAGGC
>PVHX01025750.1:5640-16069 GCA_004024805.1 Geosciurus inauris | reverse complement strand
TGTATCTCTAAATGGAATTCCAAGGAAATTTAAATTACATAAAAACCATCCTGAAATTGAAATTATATACAAAATCATCATGTAAACTGAAAGTCATTCCACAAATGTTTTTGTGAACCAACACAAAAATTGTATTGTGATGATGAACCAACATCTCATGATCAATAGGAAGATTTTTGTTTTTAAGTCCATCTGAAACCACAGCGTTTCAGAGCACAGGACAGTAGGCTGTCTACAACTTAGGAAGCTTTGGAAAATTATTTAAAGGTTCTCCCAATAAATATGTTGTGATTTCCCGGGGCTCGGGAGACTGAGGTAAGAGCATTATGAGTTCAAAGCCACCCTCGGCAACTTAGCAAGGCCCTAAGCAACTCAGCAAGATCCTGTCTATAAATAAAATACAAAAAAGGGCTGGGGTTGTGGCTCAGTGGTTAAGCGGCCCTGGGTTCGATCCCAGGTACTAAAAAAAAAAAAAACTTGTGATATGTTACTGTGGGTACTGAGGTGTGCTTTAAAAAGAAAGGCAGGCTGACAGTGTAGTTCAGTAGTAGAACATATGCTTAGCATGCATGATGGGCTCACTCCTCAGCATCAAAACAAACAAATCTTTTTTCATTATGATATTAAGTGAAATGCTGGCAGACAGTAGAAAATAGAATAAAATAGATAACTCAATGAGCTATTTAAATTATAATATTCAGTTAAGTGGTAAGATCCAGTCCCTATTATGACTTTAACTGAATATGCTGAAAAAGGGACTACAATAAGGTCATAGATGAGAACAATTCATTAATTTTTCTATTTCAACCTTAATCCAGCATGCAATGAGTAACAAGTGGTAAAAATAAACATATGAAGCTTCCACTGGAGGAATATACCTTGTAGGAAATAATACAAAGGCAAATACAAAATATATAAAACCTATACAAAATTATCCAGAAAATTATTAATGTAAAAAGAAATTATAAGGAAGAAGAGACAAATCTCTTCTACAGAAGAATTCCAAATATTTTAGATCAATCCTCTTCCCTTCAAGAACATGGAGATTAACTTCTCACCCTTGATAATGGATCGTATTTGATAACTCACTTCCAAAGAATAAAGTATGGAAAGGAGAAACAAACAAACAAAAAAACACTTGCCAGTAAAGTATGGCAAACATTATTTCAGTCAGGTGATCAAAATTATCATTAGTGGTATATTGTTTGAGGTCTTGCCTCATGGGTCTCCTCGACGAGTTGGGGTCCTGAGAGACGAAAAGGGGTTTTCAGAGAAGACGAAGTGGGATCTCACGGGACGAAGTTAGGGGTGATGGTCCACAGAATCACTCCACCCAGACTCCGGGGGTAGGTAAGACTGCTCTGCCGGAACAAGACGCAGAACCCGTTTAATCCAGGAAATACAGAGGCTTATCTAGGGTCCTTGGACCAATCACGGCCCCGAGGTTACAACCAATGAGGAGAATGAGGAAAAGAGGGAAGGGAGGGGTTGAAGGTATAGGGAGTGCTCCTACATATCCCCCTTTTTATTCTTATTTGAAATGTTAGTGGGGCCTGTATGGCCCATAAGCAAGCATGTTGGAGGGATCTGTGATAATCTCCCCATAGGAGAGAATCATTCCACTGGGTTTTCCAGATTCCTACATGCTGCATATGATGGGGGGGCACTAATGAAGCTGTAATCTGTCTTAGGTTGTGCCCCTCTGAGCATCTTACCCATCATCGATTATCAGCTCATGCGCAAGAGAAGGGGCAAACAAGACTGCACCTGGTTTAGGTTGTGCCCCTCTGGGCATCTTACCCGTCATTGGCTGGCCAGCCTGTAGGCACATGCCCCAAAATGAGCTCTCTCCCAATAGAAGGGGTGATGGGGTTGGGAGAGGTTGGAAGGGAAGGGGTTAGGATCGGCCAAAGCTGCGAAGCCTTGTGTTTCCAGCAAAGATAAGGTGGGCAAGCTTCTAACATGTTCTCAAGGGCTGCGATCCATGTGGCAGGAATTTTCTTGTATTTCTGTGATTCCTTAACGATATGAACTGAGAACTTGTTTAGTTTAACAAAGAAAAGAACCAGAAAAAGGCTTAGAACAATGAGCCCAATAATAACCCAATTGGATAAATTTTGAAGATTTGTTGCACACCTTTTGAAGAATAGAAGGGTCAAAAACAATATTAGCTTTAATTTAGGAACTCACGGAAGGGGCTTACTTCAGGTGGGGCAGACTCTCTTCTCGAGAGAGGCTTGGACGAATATTCCTGGCTGGGATCCAAAGGGGCTTAGACTCTGTGGGGGGGAAGACACAAGCATAGCCTCACCCTTGTGTGAGCAGAGGGTCTGGGCCTTTCCATTGAAGGGTTAAGGGATCTTTCCATCGTACTGAGGGAAGAGGGGTAGGGAAGGTAAATGCACCCCAGTGTCGGATTGCTGCATTGAGGCCTTGTTTGTCAAAAGTGAGGTAATTTAGGGTAAATAAAACATCCAACAATCTCAAAGAAGGGTGCTTCTCTGTAGAATCAAGTTTTTGAAGCATCTCCTTTAGAGTGCAATGGGTTCTCTCAATGACTGCTTGTCCCTGAGGGTTATAGGGAATCCCTTTGGTATGGGAAATTCCCCAGGAAGTTAAAAATTCCTTCAATCTGAGGGAGACGTAGGCCAGGCCATTGTCTGTTTTGATTGACCATGGGACACCCATGAATAGCATTGCTTGCTTTAGAGCCTTGATTACATGGATTGCTTTTTCCCCTGTAAGGGCAGTAGCATATACAAGGGAGGAATATGTGTTAATTATCACATGTACAAATTTACAATTCCCAAGGGTAGGGACATGAGTAATATCCATCTGCCAGAGGTAGTTGGGCATTAGCCCATGGGGGTTGACTCCCTGTGGTTGTAGTGGGCCCAGTGGTAACAGTGGGCCACAAGAGGAGCATGGACGAATCAGTTGTTTGCATTGTTGGATTGGAATTTCAGGCAATAGGTGATGAAGACTATCTGCTGAGAGGTGAAACCTCTGGTGTAAGGCTCTAGCTTGTTCTAGACTGGACATCATGACTTTAGGCTGACTTAGAAGTTTATCAATAGAAGCATTCCCTTCTGATAGGAAGCCAGGCAACCCAGAATGGGAACGAATGTGCATAATATACCATGGTTGTTGTCTAACTTCTAGTATAGCCTTAAGGGTAGCCATGGGCTGGTCAACAGAACAGTCTCCAGATCTAAATGAAGAATAAACAATGGAAGAGCAGACCTTAACAGCATATATACTGTCAGAGATTATGTTAAGGGAATTGGTCTGATATCTTTCCAGCACCAAGATAAGTGCAGTCAATTCAGCCACTTGGACAGAATCAGAATGCCTTTGGACAAACTGACTATTTGTTATATTAGATCCCATTTTAACATAGCCAAGATGGTAAGTATTGGCATCTGTGAACACACAAGGGGCCATAGGAATGGGTTTGCATGAGGGAAAGGCATGAGTGGTCACTGTCAATGGAAGATCTTGTAGGGTCTGCAGTAGTTTAAAAGAAAGGAGATGGGAAGATAGCAATCCAGGAAATCCCTCCATCATTATCTGGAAGTCTACAGAAGTTTGTAAGAGGAAGGCAATTTGTTCCTGGCAAAAGGGTACAACTACGGTGTCAGGTTCCTTATTAAAGATGGATCTAGCTTGTTCTGCAAGCCTCACTGCTAAGGCTATAATTTGTGAGGTGAGACTGGTGATTTTGTAGCAGGATCTCCAGGGAAGGTGGGACCATAATAAAGGTCCATCACATTGCCAAAGGACACCCAGGGGTAACTTTAGGGTGGAAAGCACTATGGCTGATAGAGGAAGAGCAGGGTCAAATCTTTGAAGAAGGACAGATGTGAACAGTTGATTAATTTCTGCCAGCGTGCCTCTAGCTCCCAGAGTAATCTTAAGCCTTTTAGAAGGATGTTTGTTGCCTTTAAGCAGATCATAGAGGGGCTCAAGTACCTTTGGAGGTAACAGCAAAAATGACCTAATCCAGTTAATATTATCACATAATTGTTGTAACTCTGTCAGAGAGATGTCATCGGGGACATCAAGAGAGCATTTAATGGGTCATATCACCCGAGAAAAATGAAATCCTAAGAAGGAGAAGGGAGGGTGAGTTTGAATCTTCTCCTTGGACACATGAAGAGTAAGATCCTCTAAATTTTTTAGGAGTGAATTCAGAAGCGCTTGAAGAGATGCTTGGTCTTTGCAAGCCACTAAGATGTCATCCATGTAATGAATGATGTAGTCATTGCTCCTTAAAGGGGCAATGGCTTTAGCCACAAACATTTGGCAAATGGTAGGGCTGTTTTTCATTCCTTGTGGCAAGACTTTCCATTGATATCACTCACAAGGGTTGGCATGATTAGGTTCCCAGACAGAAAAGGCAAAGTAAGGTCTGTCTGCCTCATGAAAAGGGATGGAAAAAAAGCAATCCCTGATGTCAATGATAGCAATATAGCGATCTATCGGGATGGCTGAAGGGAAAGGAAGGCCACCTTGACATGTGCCCATTTTTTTCATTTTCTTGTTGATATGTCTAAGGTCCTGTAATAATCTCCATTTGCCTGATTTTTTTTTGAATGACAAAAATGGGAGAGTTATGAGGGCTAGTTGAAGGCTCAATATGACCTAAGGCTAATTGCTCGTGGACAAGGTTCTTTAATGCTGAAAGCTTAGGCTCAAGAATAGGCCACTGCTCCACCCAGCAGGGTGAGGTGTCCACCTAGCTAAGGCAGATGAGATCCGACAGTGGGGCAGTGGCCATTAGAATTGGGGGTTCTTCCCAGAGAGGCTTACTTTGTCATGCATTTGTAACTCGTCATGAGGAGCCTTGTCATCTGTGGTAAGGACTAAATCCATTTTTGAAAGTAAATCTCATCTCCAAAGTGTGTTGGGAACCTCAGCTATGAGAGGGTGTATACATCCAGAGTCGCTATCGGGGTCCTTCCATGTTACCTGGGAAGTTACTCTATGAGAGGGTGTGAATCCGCCAACACCAAGGATGTTAGGCCCACTGGTGAATTCCCAGGAAGTGAACAAGGAGGCAGTTACAGTGTCAATAATAGTAATATCAGCTTCAGGGTCGATGAGACCTTTAATGGGTTTCCCATCGAGATAAATGGTCATACTAGGTTTTGTGGGCAGCAGAGGTATTGTCCAATTGACCCTAGGGATAGGGGCCCTCTTGTTTAATGGGGCTGAGGGTTGCCCCTGTTGGAGTTTAAAGGATTGGAGCGGCAATCTCGGGCCCAATGGTATCCCTTTTTACAATGAGGGCATGGGGTGCGGGGCCTCCTTCGTAACTCACATGACTGATTAAAGGGACAGTTGCAGACAATATGCCCAGGTTTATTGCATCCCCAACAGATAGGGGCTTGAGAGCGGCCCATGAAGGCCAAGGGAGTGTTGGAAGTTGAGCAGGACTTGAGGGCAGCCGAGAGGGCTGAAATTGAGTCATGGGTGGAAACATCCTTAGTGGCAGAAACCCATTTATTGTATTCCTCATGTCTCACTGGGGCTATTGCCGCTCCAGAAATGGAATTAGCACCTTCCCAGGCAAGTTGCCGAATGAGGGCCAGAATTTACTTTCTTTTCAACAGCCTGGATGACACAAGCCAAGAAATCAGGAAACCATTCATCAGGACGTTGAATAAGATTTTTGAAAAGTTCCTCAAGAGTGGGAGGGCTCAAATTATGAAGGGCTCTAAGGGCACTGTCTTTGACTTGCTCAAAGTAAATATGATTACCAACAAGTGCCTGAGAGTGGGGGGACGTAAAGTCACCCCTGCCAGATAGCATATCCATGGAAAAATTAAGACTTTGTGTTATATTGTGACGAGCCCATTCTTCTACAAGTTCTAGGTAAGAAGCCTTCCATTGAAGGTATTGGGAAATGGAGAGGACTGCCTTGAGAAGGGAAAAACAATCAAAGGGAGTTTGGAGAGAAAAGGACCAGGACTCCAAAAGTTGAAGAAAAAAGGGAGAGAAGGTCCAGCATCTTGACAGGCCTTACATAGCTGAGTAAGCTCAGAAACTGGAGTGGGGATCCAGGGACGTACATTGGCATCTGCCTGAAGATTAACCATGAAAGCCTGGGTGGTGGGGTTGGCAGCGGGGGTGAGCGGTGGGTGGGGTCAGGCGAAGAGGGTTGGAAGGAGAGAGATGAGTGAATGGGTCGCAGGCAGAGGAAGCAAAGAAGGGAGGAGGAGGAGTGACTGCAGGGGGCGCTGAAGGCAGAGCGGGGCAAATAGGAGGGGGGTGGAGGGAGGGGAATCTCCAGGAAGGGGGTGTTCACAGGAAGTTGAGAACGAACTATTAGAACTATGTGATTGGTTTTTTGGGGGGTGCTGTGGGAACAGCCTCATTCAGGTTGTCTTCATCGTCCATGAAGAAGGAAAGGACCCAGGAGAGTAGGTTTCCCATGTTGAAGGAGTGGGGATGGAGACGTTAAAGCGAAGGTAAACAGTATTGGCGTATGGGCTTTCTGCAAAAGCCTATCCAGTTGCACTCTTTAGGTTTGCAGAGCGAGCGCTGGGGATGGGCTGCCTGCAGCGTTAGCCAATTTACCGAAGGCAAGAGAATGTGGCCTTGGCCAGAGGAGGTGTGGACGCAGAGAGCTTGGCAATTCCACCTTTCTCTGCTAGACTCAGAAAGAAAATCACCACGGGGTAGTCTAAGGCAGCACAATAAGGCAGTGTGGACAGTGTTTGCCGCCTTGAGTCCAAGAGCATGTCTAATCCCAAGGTGGAGCCCGCCCTCACAGGGCGGCTATGGGCAGGACCACCAGAGGCGCTTGTGAACCTAGCGTGGGCGGGGCCCCGCTACTGGTAGGTGAAGCACCCCAGGTGCTACTGCGAAGCAGTTTAGAATTAGTTTAGAATTAGTATTACCTGACCTAATTATATCACACAAAAACAAACAAACACATAAGACAATCACAAAAAGGCTGGTGTTACCTTCACCAGCAAGACAGGGGGACCGCCACAAAATCACTCACGAAATCACTCACCAACGGGGTTGAGAAAGCCCCAGAGTACGTTGGACACCAGATATTGTTTGAGGTCATGCCTCATGGGTCTCCTCGACGAGTTGGGGTCCTGAGAGATGAAAAGGGGTCTTCGGGGAAGACGAAGTGGGGTCTCATGGGACAAAGTTAGGGGTGACAGTCCGCGGAGTCACTCCACCCAGACTCGGAAGTAGATAAGACCGCTCTGCCGGAACGAGACGCAGAACCCGTTTAATCCAGGAAGTACAGAGGCTTATCTAGGGTCCTTGGACCAATCATAGCGCCCCCCCCAGGTTACAATCAATGAGGAGAATGGGAAAAGAGGGAAGGGAGGGGTTGAAGGTATAGGGAGTGCTCCTACAGTGGTAAGCCATGTCCATAGTATGAACCCTTCGTATGATGAAATAAAAATGGCACTTCACTTCTGTGACCTTTTTCCCAAGGACTCATGACTTCAGTCTAACCATGAGAAAATAAAAACAAGTTGAGGGATATATTATTAAATATTTGACCAGTACTCCTCAAAAACTGTCCTTGTTATCAATAACAACAACAAAAAAGTCTGAGAAGTAAAAGCAAGAACCAATAAATGGATGGATTCAAACTAAAAAGCGCTTCTCAACAAAAAGAAACAATGAGGTAAACAGAGAGCCTACATTCTGGGAGCAAATTTTTGCCACACGCACATCAGATAGAGCACTAATCTCCAAGATCTATAAAGGACTCAAAAAGCTGGGTGCGGTGGCGCAAGCCTATAATCCCAGCACTTAGGGAGGCTGAGACTGGAGAATCACAAGTTCAAAGCCAGCCTCAGCAAGGGCGAGGTGCTAAGCAACTCAGTGAGACCCTGTCTCTACATAAAACACAAAATAGGGGGCTGAGGTTGTGGCTCAGTAGCAGAGTGCATGCCTCGCACGTGTGAGGCACTGGGTTCGATCCTCAGCACCACATAAAAATAAATAAACAAAGACACTGTGTCCATGTATAACTAAAATATATTTTAAAAAAAAAACACAAAATAGGGCTGGGGATGTGGCTCAGTGGTCAAGTACCCCTGAGTTCAATCCCTGGTACCAAAAAAAAAAAAATCATTGCAATTGTCTTAGCAATTATAACCGTAAGAAATTTAGTAATAGCCTGTTAAGTTCCATTAAAAGCAAAACCATCAATATAATTGGAATATTTTGTAGATTAATTAGGGGGAAACTGACATCTTTCAATGAATATTTCCCATCTGAGAAATATTTTCTCCATATACTCATTATTATTATTATTATTATTATTTTTGGTACCAGGGATTGAACTCAGGGGCACTCGACCACTGAGCCACATCCCCAGCCCTATTTTGTGTTTTATGTAGAGACAGGCTCTCACTGAGTTGCTTAGCGCCTCACCATTGCTGAGGCTGGCTTTAAACTCATAATTCTCCTGTCTCAGCCTCCCTAAGTGCTGGGATTACAGACTTGTGCCACCGCGCCTGGCTCATAAACTCATTATTTTTATGTTCTTCAATAAAATTTTAAATTTTTCTCCACAAATACCTTACATAGTGTTTGCTAATTATTCTTAAGTACATTAAAGAGATTACTTCTATTGCAAGTGGAAAAAAAATTTTAAACTGGGAATTGAATGCAGGGGGGTTTACCTCTGCGCTACATCCCCAGTCCCTCCCTTTTTTATTCTAATTAGGTATTTAGGAAATTTTCTGATATTATTTCATTGAAAAGATTATGTATTCCTTTGGTTTATATCTCTGTGCCTTCCTCCATCCCAATAATTCTTAGAATTGGTCTTTTCATGTTATACCATTATTCTTGTACATTCTGTTCATGGTTTCTTACCATCTTCATTGTGTGGTCAACTTTATTTTTAAGATTATATATTTTTGGGCTGGGGCTGTAGCTCAGTGGTTGAGCGCTTGTCTAGCATGCGTGAGGCACTGGATTCTATCCTCAGCACCACATAAATATAAACAAAAAATAAAGGTATAAAAAATACAACATTAAAAAAAAGATTATATATTTTGCCAGGCACGGTGGCACATGCCTATAATCCCAGCACTTTAGTGTAGGAACACTCTCCATAGCTTCAACCCCTCCCTTCCATCTTTCCCCATTCTATGCTAATAGACTGTGCTCTTGTCAGAGAACACCCCTTTGTGACCTTTGGATCTGATTGGTCCAAGAGTGTATTTAAGGTTCTACACTTTCTGGAATAAATGGTGTTTTCTGCTTCTTGCCCCAGAGTTCCTGCTTCTTGCTCTGGGTGTTTCTGCGTCTCACTGGGGCAGAGCAGATTTTTACCTACTCCCCGGGGCCTGGGGAGATTGGCTCCGCGAATCGCCACCACCATCCAGAGAGACCCCATATCATCTTCCCTGGGGACCCCTCTCCATCTCTCTGGACCCCAACTCGTTGGGAAGGCCCACATGGCTCCCCCACCCCCTTTTTAAGTGATAATTGAGGAGGCTGAGACAGGAGAATCACGAGTTCAATAAATTGGTGGTAGAGCAACGATGAGGTGCTAAGCTACTCAGTGAGACCCTAACACTAAATAAAACACAAAATAGGGCTGGGGATGTGCTCAGTGGTCGAGTACCCCTGAATTCAATCCCCAGTATACTCCCTAAAAAGCTATATATTTTGTCTTCATTTCCTGAGGTTCTTGTCTTCCAAGTGATCTAGTCTGTTGGTGAAGCTTTCTATTGAATTTTTTATTTGGCTTATTGTTTCCTTCATTTTAAAAATGTTATTGTATTTTTATACCTTTATTTTGTTTATATTTATGTGGTGCTGAGGATCGCACCCAGTGCCTCACACATGCTACGCAAGCACGCTACCACTAAACTTCAGCTGTAGCCCCTATTGTTTCCTTCATTCCAAGGATTTCTGTGTTGTGTTTTTTTTTTCTTTCAGAGTTTCTATCACTTTCTTAAAGTAATCTTTTGCTCCCTGTGTTTGCTCTCTTATCTCTTTGTTGGATTGATCGAATTGTTGCCTGTAATTGCTTTCTTATTCTGTGCTTCACAGATCATTTTAATTATGTAAGTTCTGAACTCCTTCTCTGACATTTCATCTACTAGCACCTTGGGTTTTTGGGGCATTTTCTTCCCTTGTTTTATCATGTTGTTCCTGCGTCTTCCTCTCTAGCAGAGCGGATCTGAGGTATTAATTTCTACCCTATAGTCTTATAGTGTCCCTGCAGGTTACCAATACCTAACCTCTGTTGTAACTGGGCCTGCAGAGACCTTGGTGATGGTCTTCCTGGTCCTGGCTATTGTCTCTAGAAGGGAGCAGGCCAGGACATCTACAGGTTGGCAGATGGGCTGCAATGCCCTCTGGTCTCCTCCTCCACCTCTTTCATGTGTTGGGCCCCAGCCCTTTTTTTTTTTTTTTTTTTTTTTTTTTT
>PVHX01025749.1:0-21811 GCA_004024805.1 Geosciurus inauris | reverse complement strand
TTACTCTCTGTGTCTTCTATTCTGTACCATTGGTCTACATGTCTGTTTTGGTGCCAGTACCATGCCGTTTTTGTTACTATTGCTTTGTAGTAGAGTTTAAGGTCTGGTATTGTGATGCCTCCTGCTTCACTCTTCTTGCTCAGGATAGCTTTAGCTATTCTGGGTCTCTTATTTTTCCAAATGAATTTCATGATTGCCTTTTCTATTTCTATAAGAAAGGACTCTGGGATTTTAATTGGGATTGCATTGAATCTGTATAACACTTTGGGTAGTATGGCCATTTTAATTATATTGATTCTTCCTATCCAGGAACATGGGAGATCTTTCCATCTTCTAAGATCTTCTTCGATTTCTTTCTTTAGTGTCTTGTAATTTTCATTGTAGAGGTCTTTCACCTCTCTTGTTAGATTGACTCCCAGGTATTTTATTTTTTGGAGGCTTTGTCTCTTCCACTGAGTCATTAGAATTATAGGAGTGTGCCACCTGGCCCAGCACAGGTGTGTCTCTCTTATCCTGAAGGGAGTACATGGAAAGGCAAAGTATTGTGTGGCACATGTCTATGTGTGTGCATGTGTTGTGTGTGTTTTACTGCTCTGAAAAGAGGAGGAATCAGTCTCCAACTCTTCATAGTGTTCTGGCATACAATCAATTGAGGATGAGTTTCCTACTTCTGGAACTTTCCTGAATTCTCTGTCACAATAGACCCCCTGCTTTGTCTGACTGAGCAGAGGAAGTGCCAGCTGGATGTGCTTCCCCACCAGACTGACGTTTTCTCCTCCCAGGAGGTTTGAATTAGATACTGTAGTCGTCAATCACCCAGTCCAATTCTGGGCCACAGTCTAGGTCACAGCTAAGAAGTCAGCCTCAAGGGATGGCCCAGTTCAAGTTTAGCTCTTCAACATCAACCCGGGTCATGGCTTTTGCTACTATTCCCATAGATATGTTAGGAAATTTCAGGATTCATTTAACCCTCCAAATATTTGACTGTGGAACGGTTAGCAAAGGTTGGGCCTATCTGTGTGCATTTACGTACATAGTATGTAGATATGTATGTATTTTTTCTTTTTTCACTTATTTAATATTGAAATGAGATAAGGGCATGATAAAATTTCAAACAAAAAAACACACTACAAAATGAAAATAGAGTTTTCCCTTGAATACAGAGGTGCAGGCTCCTCTCCCAAAGGCCAATCAGGTAGCATTTTCCCATGTATCATTCTATAAATTTTCTATCCACAAACACATTTGTATTTATGTTTGTATAATTTAAAAATGTATCTGGCTTATTTTCTCTTAAAATGTGTCTTGGGTGTTATTCCAAAATCACATATACAGGTCTACTCATTCTTCTTAAAGATTATCTTCTGCTTTTGTGCTTCTGCACAGCAAAGAAAATGATTTAGGAATGCAAAGAGAGACTTACAAATGGGAGAAAAGCTTTGCTAGCTACTCTTCTCACCGAAGATTAATATTTAGAGTATATAAAGAACTCAAAAACATAACACCAAGAAAAACCAAATAACCCAATTCATAAATGGGCAAATGAATTAAACAGACATTTCTCAAATGAAGAGATACAAACGACCAATGAATATGTGAAAAATTATTATTAGCACTTAGAGAAATGCCAATCAAACCAACACTGAGATTGCATCTCACACTAGTCAGAATGGCAGTGAACAAGAATACAAATAATAATAAATGCTGGAGAGGATGTGGAGAAAAAGGAACACTTTTACACTATTGGTGGGATTGTAAACTGGTACAACCACTATGGAAATCAGTGTAGAAATTCCTCAAAAGACTAGGCATGGAACCACCACATGACCCACCTATACCACTCCTTGGTACTTAGCTGAAAGAATTAAAGTTATCATCCCACAGTGACATATGCATACCCATGTTTATAGCAGCACAATTCACAATAGCCAAACTATGGAACAAACCTAGGTGTCCATTAACAGATGCATGGACCAAAAAAATGTGGTATATATACACAATGGAGTTTTATTCAGCCATAAAGAAAAATGAAATTATCATTTATAGGAAAAATGAATGGAACTTGAGACTATGAAGTCAAGCAAAATAAGCCAAACTCACACGGTCAAAGAGCATGTTTTCTCTCATGTGGAAGCTAGAGAGGAAAAAGGAAAAGAAAGGTGTGTGTGTGTGTGTGTGTGTGTGTGTGTATAGGAGGGATCTCATGAAAATCAAAGGGAAATCAGTAGAGACAAGGGCCCAGATGTGGGGGAAAGGGAGGGAAGGGGAAGCATAGTGTGTGTTTGGGAATATTGGTCAAATTATATTTCTGTATTGTTTGAATGTATGAATATGCAACAACAAATCACTATGTACAACTATAATGCACCAATAAAAATTGTGGAAAGACAAAGAAAAGACTATTTTTATTTTATGCTTTTGTGTGGAGGTACACATGTTATTTCTTTACAAAGTAACATTTATTTTTATCCTCTAATTATATTTTTAAAAATTATTTTAGTTGATAAATAAAATAAAAATGATATGTATTAATGATGTACAAAATTATGCTTATATACACACATTGTGGAATGATTAAATGAAGCTATTATGTCCATCATCTCACTTGTGTGTGTGTGTGTGTGTGTGTGTGGTAGAACATTTAAAATCTACTCTCAGCAATTTTCATAAGAATATACATACGTTATTGCCCCAATTTATATGGAGGAACCTCAATTATTTCCAGTTTAAAAATCTGATTTGCTGCTAAAGGCAATACTGTAGTGTTCACCCATAGAGGTGTATGAGGATACTTGATAACTATTGCAAACATCCCTAGAATGCCTTGCTGATTCCATGTGTCTAAATTTTGAGAGCTGTTGTCAAACTGCCCCTCATGAAGTTGCTTCAACTTACCCTGTCCCCTGAGCAACATTAGAATGTATCTGGTAATAGACTATATACTATCAAACTTTTTGATCGTAGAAGGCAAGATCATTTTTTTTCAATAAACAGGAAGCAAACACTTTCTTCCTCTTTCCGTTCCTCTGCCATCTTTAATTTTCTTTGTTTTAACATAGAAAATGATATGAAAGGTTATAACTTATTAAGGTTAGCCATAAATTCCCAATGTTGACTAAGTAGTCACTCCTCATAAGGGAGAAAGAGGTGTTTCTCTGAGCCTGCTTTCAATTTCCATGCTTCAATCCCTCTTTGCTTTAACTCTGCCCACATGCTGGTATGTGGCAGTGTTAATTGGACATTCTGCTTTTTGCATCTCATGTAGAATGTTCATCCAACTCATTTACCACAAAATTAAAAAAAAAATGAAGAGAGTGAACACAGCCATTAGAGTTGTTGTGAATAATTTGAGTTAAATGTAAATGTAGAAAGAAAATAGGAAAACTACTATTAAGTACACCTTGCCCTCCCCAATGGAATACAATACAGATTTACAATGTTAATTATTTCCACCATCTATCTATTTAAAAACTGTGAGATTGAAATATGAGTATGTCAGGTCTTTAAATACTAATTTACTTAAAAAATGTACTTTATTAAAATATCATTATGCATATTTTAAAGTTAAAACTATGTGCTCTGTAGATGTGGAGGTAAAATTCCCATTTATTGTCCACTGAATATGAAGGAAATTGGATTTGTCAGGAAGCTGATTGATATCTCGAAGTGTTTTGTTTTCAGTGACTGGCACTGCCGAGTTACAACCATCTATCATCTAACAGGTAATTAGTCAGATTTCTCATCATGAGCCTTCAATCCTGCTGTTTTATTATTGAAATACCACAAACCAGTAGGCAATTTGAATACAGATAAAGTTCTCTGTCATGGTCTTAAGGACAAAGACAAGATTTTGCAATTTAGCAGTAGTGAGTTTGAATAAAAGTCACCGAAACGTAAGTTTGGGTTTTATAAGAAAACAAATATGAAAAATTTAATTTGATATACCTCATTTGTCCTCTATAGAGACAACTGAGAAACTTGCTGTTTACAAAAGCAACCTAGTGTTTTAATATAAACTTGTTTTATTTTAACATTTTGCAAATAGAATGTTAAGTGGAAGAACACAGATTGCATAAAGAATAAAGTTAGATAAAACAAATGAACTCAGTTTCAAATAGCTTGCATTCATTATCCCAGGTATATTGAGATGGTGGATGGAAGTAATTTGTAATTGATAATAACTAATAATATTATTAGTGTACACTTCATAGAATTATTTTCTAATAAGTTTCAATATGAAAATAATTAGACACTCTAAAGATGAGTTATTTATTCATTCTGACACATGCTCTGTGTTAAATGAGCTTGAGTCAAGGTTGAGGCTACGACACCTGACATCTTTGGCTTTCTCTCCTAGGGGTTACTGAGGTCAAGTTGCTGATTTACATTATTGGTATCTAAACATGAATGTTAACTTCATAGCACCAAATATTACTTTCTTAACTCAGAATCATTTATTGTCTTTCAGGAAAATGGATCTCCACATGCTAGTTTTCTAAACCATCACCCAGAGTCATTATGTGTTAATGTGGTATAAATATAAGTTCCCTTTCTTCAAACTTTCGTTGAATATGTTTTCTTGCTTTCTCAGGTCTGAGTTATCTAAAAATTTTATTGAATCCACAAGATATTGTACAAAATTAGTCAGATCAAACAATGTTCTAATTTAGTTGCTTAGTTATGTTTTCTGGTAAATATAAGATTTTACCAGAAAGTAAATTTTTATGTAATTCATTTTGATTTTGATTATTTTATTTTCATTTTTGTGGTGCTGGGGATTGAACCCAGGACCTTGTGCATGCTAGGCAAGTGTTCTAACACTGAGCTACATCCCTAGTCCTTCTTTTTAAATACAAATCAAATTCTAGTTTTGTATGCAGATTAAATACTTATTTTACAAATATAGTATATAATGTGAACATCCAACTATTTTCATGTAATATGTAGAATATAATGTCGAATATTATCAATTTTTTTAGATTGATTTAAAACAAGAGCATTATAAATTTTTCTTGTACTATCTATCAGTATATATCAATCTACACATGTACCTGTATTTCTTTAAATAGCACAAACTTTGTTTCTATCATTAACATTTCATTACTTTTTCATGTGAAAAAATATTAATTTATTATAAAGCATGATTGATTCCAGTGTTTGAATGTATTAATGTAAACAAAAATTTTTACAGATATTGCCAGATGGGAAATAAAATGTTAAGATAGTGATTATGGGGCTGGGGCTGTAGCTCAGTGGTAGAGCACTTGCCTGGCATGCATGAGGCACTGAGTTCAATCCTCAGCACCACATATAAATAATAAATGAATAAAATAAAGATCCATCAACAACTAAAAAATATTTTTAAAAAAAGATAGTGATTATACTATTAAATGAGCAATTTTATTAAATAGATAAATGGGTTCTTTTTATGATACTGGATATAGAACCCAGGGATGCTCTACCATTGAGCTATGTCCCCAGTCATTTGTATATTTTATTTCAAGTTGTCCAGGATGATCCCAAACTTGTATTCCTCCCATCTTAGCCTTCTGAGCAGCTGGGATTAAATGCATGTGACACTGGGCTTGGTGATAAATGGAATATAAATTATATGCACTGTTATTCAAAGTAGATAGAATATGAGATGAGTTTCCAGACATGGATAAAACAATTACAAATCTCTGTTGTTACCAAAACACAAAGTTAGTAGTTCCCTGGGGATTTTATTTAGATCATAGTTATCCAACGTCAAAGGAACAGAAACTGAAAGCTGCAGTCAAATTTCCAAGCTGTAATAAGCATTGAGATAGAGCTCATATACCCTGCTGGCTTGAGTCATGACATCTAAACATACTGACTAGTTTCTGGCTGTAAGAGAATGAAAATGATTTGAGATGTCTATATTGTCTATATTGACCACTTGAGTATACCATGCTATAGCAACAATAGTTAATAACAACTAAGATTTACTGGGTAGCAGGCGATACATTGAGAACTTCATGTGCTCATTGAATCCCACCACATGTGAGATCCTGTTACCATTTTCATTTTGTGGAAGAGATACTGAAGCTGAAAAGCTTGAGGGCTTTCTCTGGTTTCAAATAGCTCATAAGGTGGTGGAACTGGGACTTGAACCTAGAACTTTGAACCTCTCACTCCTTGCTAACACCATGGCAGAATGTGGCTTTCATTCTAAACACTTCTTTAGCCACATGTTTTGCCCACGGCAATTTTGATCTAGGGACCCTAATGAGAGGCATGTGGAACTCCTGTGCATGGTCTCCTCACAGGCACCCGTGCTTGTCTTGTTCCTGCAGGTTTCTTGGTCAGCACTGTCCTTTCTTTTCCTATATTACTGTCATCTGAAGCTGAAGCCCAAAGAGATGAAAGGACCTGTAGAAGATCACACAACTAGTAAATGACAACATTGGGCAACTTCTGATCTCAGGAAACATAAATCTGCCTTTCACACATTCCATTACATTTTTGAAGTGTTGGAAGGCAATTGATATATTGGAAAAAAGCATTGATTTTGGAGCTGGAAAGACTTGGGTTAAAATATGAATTCCACCAGTTCCTGGGAGGATGTGTACTTGAGTGAGTTTCCTGAGCACTCTGAACCTCAGCTTTCATCTCTTTGAAGCGGCAACTGATAAGAACATGGGAGCCAGTGCCTCTCTGACTGCTCAGGTACTGGACAACGTGCTCCCTTGAGCCCATCTCCTCCCATTTGAAAGCTACCTGAATTTTTCTGGCTCTTATTCCAGTAAAATGAGACACAGCCTTAAAGCAATAGGAAACTTTATTCTGAGTTCTTTGACTTAATTTAACTTTGGTAAATTGTAATTGGTGAATTCTTTATTCTCAGGAATTTTACTGAGTCAATTGGCTGATATTCATAAGCTTTTTAAAAGATTTTTTTATGGTTTTTTTTTTTTTTTTTTTTTTTTTTTTTTTTTTTTTTTTTTTTTTTTTTTGCTGTTGTTGCTGGGGATTGAAGCCAGGGCCTTGTGCATGCAAGGCAAGTACTCTATCAACTGAACTATATCCCTAGCCCTATTCATAAGCTTTTGAGAAAATTGTCTGATAATACCAAGATATTTTAACAAACTTACCCACGAGGATGGTGGGAGGTATGTAAAGATACAATTCTGTAATGTTTGGTCCTGTTATACTTTCTCTAGGATTTCTTCATCAAATGTTCGTTAAAGTATGCTCTGTGGGTCCATACCATTACATATCCAAGGTACTGAATAAAAATTCAGTTCTCGGGCTTTACTTGAGAAGTGTTGAGTTCGAATCCCTGCGAGAGGGCCAGGAATCAATGTTCTTCAAGGAAATGGTATTTTATTGATTGATTTCTCTTGGTCCACATCCTACAAGGATTCAAAGATTTTAGATTCTGGGAACTCACAGTGTAATGAATATATCAGACATACAAATAAGTAAATTACCATGCAACGTGATAAGGACTAAAGCACAGCTATATAAATAAAATGTGTGTTAGAAAACCTCAGCAGAGAAAATGACTAATTGAGCCACTTAGAGAAATCCGAGTAGATCAATCACTTCTGGCAGCTGAGTTTCTTTCTCCTTCACTTATGATTTTAGTTTTAATTGGCATATTAACTGTACATACTTATGGAACATAGTGTGATGATATAATACACATATACACTCTGGAATGATCCAGTCAATCTAGTAAGCACTTTCAGCTCCTGATCGTTTCTTTGTGTTTAGAGTGTTTGCGCTCCTCTCTTCCAGCTCTTCATAAATATGTAATAAGTCATGGTGACTGTGGTCAACCCAGTGTGCTGAACTCATCCCTCCTGTGTACATTTAGGTTATTTAGGTTTTCATTATCCAGCCTTCCTCCATCTCTTCTTTCCCCTACCCTTCCCAGCCCCTGGACAGCACCATTATATTGAGTTGGGGTTTGAAAGATGGGTAGAATCTCAACAGAGAGAGAGTGGAAGTGGACGACAGAGAGGTTCATCTGAGCCAAAGAAAGCCTAGATTAGAATGCACAAATGTGAGAGGCTGATTTTAAAGAAGTGCTTTTATATGTTGGTCTTGGAAATGTAGGTTGTTACAGACTTTTTGGAAGCTGGGTGGGCCGTAGCTGTTAAATGAATTTGTACAAATATTTCACCTGCATTTCTACTTTTTAATATAAATTCTAGGGAAACTCACTCAGATGTATACCTTGCAGGAGACACTTTAAGTGTTTCAACATCAAAGGAATAGGTGAATAAGTCAATGCCTTGACTTATTTATTTACTAAATATTTACTAATACTCATCCTATTGATATTTATGAGTAGTTAGTGTGTGCCAGGCACTGTCCGAGGCACTGCAGATAAAAGTATCCAACAAAACAGTCAAAATTATCAGCCTTCAAGGAGCTTATATTATGATGAGAGATAAAGACAAGAAACAAAAATTTGAAAAGTATTGTGAAAGATTGTTATAAGTGTTGTGGAGAACCAGAAAGCAAAGGATGAGACAGGAAATGGAAGGTCAAAGCACAGACACGGGAAGGATGCTTTGCAACTTTAAACCACACTGCTGTGTGATCAGAGAGGCCTCAAGGAGAAGTCTACCTGTGCACCAGCACTGGAAAGCTGTGAAGGAGGGAACTGCATGAGTGTTTGGGGGAAGAGCATTGAGTTAGGCTTCTCAAAGTGTGAAGCCCCTTCCATCAGAGCATGCCTGGTGCTCGGTGGAGTAGCAAGAAGGCCAGATAGCTGGAGCAGAATGAGCAAGAAAGATAACTCAGAGATGAGGTTTCAAGTGTGGGATTTAGCTAGGGCTTGAAGCTGTTGAGGACTTTGGTTTTGATTCTAAGTTTTATTGTTGTTTTAGTTTGTTTTGATAACGGGAATTGAACTCAGGGCACTTGATCAATGAGCCACATCCTCAGCCCTATTTTGTGTTTTTAGGTAGAGACAGGGTCTCACTGAGTTGTTTAGTCCCTCTCTATTGCTGAGGCTGGCTTTGAACTCGTGATCCTCCTGTCTCAGCCTCCTGAGCCGCTGGGATTACAGTGTGCACTATCGTACCTGGCGCATTGCAGTTTTTGATCAGATGTCCGCTTTATGTTTTCATAGGAGGATGTGATTGGCATTGAATGAAAAACTGACTGAAGGAATCTAAGGAAGTAGTTTGGAGGCTACTGTAAGAAACCAGATGACTGAAACAGCTGTAGAATGACTAGTTAGGACAAGTTGTGGTTGTCAGCCTGAGAAGAGGGCAGATGCTGCGTGCTTGTGTATGGGACATGGGACCACCAGCAGTTCCTGCAGATGGGATGTTATGTGTGACAGACAAAACGAGAAGGGAAGATTCCAAGGGCTTTTTCTGGATCAGCAAGAAGAGTGGAGGAGGTGAGGTGGGGCAGGGCAGGAGCACCCATGGTTAATGCCCTGGGTCTGAGATCTCTGCTGGATCTGCTGGAGATGCACAGTAGGCAGTTCTATGGGTGAGGCTACAGTGCAGGGACAATATCCAACCCAGAGACACAAATGTGAGCACTGTCAGTGTGTGAGCTGTGTTTAAAACCAAGAGATGCAGGAGATCCTTGGGAATTCCAGAGGAAGGTGATCCAGAATTTAGAAAAATATTCTGTAATTAAGAATAAGGGGGACTGGGGTTGTAGCTCAGTGGTAGAGCACCTGCCCAGCATGTGTGAGGCACTGGGTTCAATTCTCAGCCCCACATGTAAATAAATAAAATAAAGGTCTATGAGCAACTCAAAAAATATTTAAAAAAAAATAAGGGAGGCCAGTAGGGCGCACACCTGTAATCCCAGTGACTTGGGATGCTGAGGCAGGCAGATCACAAGTTCACAGCCAGCCTCAGCAGTTTAGTGAAGCCCTAAGCAACTCAGCAAGACCTGGTTTCTAAATAAAATACAAAGATGGGCTAAAAATATAGGTCAGTGTTTAAGTGCCCCTGGGTTCTATCCCCGGTACTTAAAAAAAAAAAAAAAAAAAAAAAAAAGAAAGGAAGGAAGGAAAGTAAAAGGGAGATGATATGTCTGTTAATACTAATAAGCCCACACATATGGAATTTATGTCATGTATCATAACACTGTTCTAAAAATTTTTCATTTAAACCTTCAAAAACCCTATAAGGGTGGTAATATTATGATTTTAACCTTCCAGTTGAAAAAACCTGAGACAAGGTGGAGGTTAAGTAACATGCCTGGGGTCACGATGGGGTGATAAAGGACAGAGCTGAAGATCCACTGTTGATCATCTGTTTTTGTTTTTTCATGTTTGTTTTTTGTATGGTACTGGGGATTGAAACCTGAGTCTCCTGCATTCTAGGCAAGAGTCTACCACTGAGCTACATCCCCAGCCCTTTCTAAAATTTTATTTTGAGACAGTTTTCCTAAGTTGCCCAGGCTGTCCTTGAATTTGTGATCCTCCTGCCTTACTCTCCTAAGTAGCTGGGATTATAGGTGCTCCACCCCATCTGTTCTCCACCACAAAAAAGATCATGTGAAAAATAAGATTCAGAATAATGTTTGCAGCATGATATAAACATCCCCCAAGCTATCATTTCTCTCTATATGAATGCAAATGAAAACATTGCAGAAGAAAGATCTGGATTATACATGTCAAACAGGGATTAGAGGTTCAGGGTGGCTCGAGGAGGCTTCAAATCCATGCCAGTATTAATTTTAATTTGGGGGAAATCAAGAACCACTTGGTATGCTTCAGTCTCCTGACATAAATAGTATTCATTTTTATGTACTTTATCGCTCTTGAACTTATGCAGATTCTGACTTGAGAAGGCCTTTTAGACATGGATTAGAAAAATAATGCTCAAGGGTATTTCTTTAGGCTAGAAGCTATTAGACCAATCAAGTTCTATATTTTTATTTAATTTTACCATAAGAAAAATGCTATCAAAACAAACATTGTCACAGATGGACTTCAGCTTGTACAAAGTATGGTGCTATCCCTTGCTGACTACTAACTTGGATTGGTAACAGCTGCCTAAGGTATGAAGAATTTTCACAAATGGGTGTTTGGCTTTCACTTCAATGTGCTTTAGTATGCTAATATTTTAAATATAATTTGAAGGGAAATACTAACTCAATCAAAGAATACTCTACTGCTTAAAAAACTTGCCCATGCAAATATCCTTGATTATTAATTCATTGAATCATAAATAAAATATAAGTTAAATGAATTTTGCCTTGGCATTCAGTTTTATCTTAAGGTCACATTCTGCCCTTTTGCATACCAGCTGATGTCCCTGGGAAAGGTCTGCAGCTGTTTCCCTGGCCGGTGCAGTGATGGGTCACCTGTGCTGCACTCCTTATGAGGGCATTCCATTCCAATGATGGAATATTGATTTTTAAAAGGCAGTTCGCATTCTAAATCATGAGCATGTGGAGGAAAAAACAAAGGGAGATAGGGAGGAAAAATCTCTGAAGCATCCAGGTCCGTCTTCAATCTGCAGATGCATAGAGGAGTTCACCAGCTGGTCCTCTGACCTGGCCAGAATAACTTGGTCTGAAAAATCTCCTTGTAGCAAAGTTTTCTATGAGATTTGGCACCTTCTGCTTGAGGCTGGAGGTACTGGACAGTTTCTCGCAATAATTGTCTTTCTAGTGAGACATTTGTACAAAGATGTCCTTAAATTTGAAAACTCCACTATGCTTAGAACTTGTTTTGGCTCACAGACCTGATACTGTATGATTATCACCTAGACATTTCAAAATCAATGAATCAAATAAAAATGTTTCAACATGGATGCTACACACTATGCTGAGTTTCTAAGGGGGAAGAAGGCCAGATCTTTACCATCAAGGCAGGCACAATATGGGCTGGGAGGGTTCACATCCTATGTTCACACAGGATGTCCATTGTGAACATAGTGAACACTCCAGCATAATATTGGGACAGGGGACCTCTGAAGGTTGTGATGACTTTCTTCTCCAGGGAGGACTTGGAAAAATTCAAAAAAAACTTACATTTGAGACTTTAAAGTGTATGTTCATGTGTGTGTGTGTGTGTGTGTGTGACCATGTTTGGTATCAGGGATGGAACCAGGGGTGCTTAACTGCTGAGCCACATCCCCAGCCCTTTTTACTTTTTATTTTGAGACAGGTTCTCTTTTAAGTTGCTTAGGCCCTCACTAAGTGGCTGAGACTGGCCTTGAACATAGATCCTCCTGCCTCAGCCTCTCATGTCACTGGGATGACAGGCATACTCCACCATGCTTAGTGAGACTTTAAGGTATTGAAACATGGGGGTAACAAGGTCCAGGCTTGTAACTGACCTATTGAGGAGGAACTGGAGAAGTTGAAAGATTAAAATCTCTGGCTATTATTGTGTTAGAGTCAAGATGATAGGGGACTTGGATTTAGGCAGTCCCATTTAGGGAGGGAGGCATGGCTAGGTGAGAGATTTTGGAGGTATATCTTTGGAGAAGAGCTGGTAGTAGAGGTTGAGGAAGGAAAGAAGGAAGAAAGGAAGGATGGAAGATAGGTAGACAAAGAAGAATTAAGGTTTACTTTCAAGTACCTAGTATAGATTAACATACAGGTTTTGGGGACAACTACTGGAGGGAGTAATTATAGGTTCAGTTTTTCCTGTGTAATTTTTAGGTTTCCAGCAGATTATTCAAGTGGAACACCCTATAGGAAGTTTAAAGACTGGCCTGGAGCATAAAAGAGAACAGTCTATCCTGGAATTATTTATATCAGGAGTCATCCACATACAGCCATCCTTGTGATGGCCAAGGTCCCTCTGCTAATATTTCTCAGAGTGGCTTTTTTGATTACCTGTCTAAGCTTTCGACTCAGATACTAGAGTTCTCTTCCTCATCGGTGAAATAGGAATAATAACAGTATCCATATGATAAGCCAGAGTGTGTAAAGCTCAGTGTCTGTGCATGGCTCAATCAGTTCTAGTTATTATTATTGTGATTTTTGATATTGTTGCTGTTCTCAATTGATTTTCTTGTTGTTGTTTGTTTGTGTACCAAGGGTTGAACCCAGGGGTGCTTAACCGCCGAGTCACATCCCCAGCTGTTTTTCATATTTTATTAGAGACAGAGTCTCACTGAGTGGCTCAGGACCTCACTAAGTTGCTGAGGCTGGATTTGAACTCCTGCATCAGCCTCCCGAGTCACTGGAATTACAGATGTGCTCCACCGTGCCCAGCTTCTCATTTGTTTAATAGCAGAGACAGTAAAGGGCTTGGGGTGGTGAATGCTATCCATTTCTCCAAGACACAGAGATACAAGGCATGAGAGAAGGGATAGAACTTTAGGTGGAAGCTTTATTAAAGATAAAGAAATGAGTTGTTATGGTTTAGATATTAGGTGTTCCCCCAAAGTTCATGTGTGAGACAGTGCAAGAAGGTTTAGAGATGAAATGGTTGGGTTATGAGAGCCCTAACCTAACCTATCCCCAGTAGGGACTAACTGGGTAGTAACTGTAAAACTGCAGGCAGGTACGGTGTGTTTGGAGGAGTGGAGTCATTCGGGCATGCCTTTGGGGTTTATATTTTGTCCTTGTTGAGCAGAGTAGTGTCTGCTTCCTGGTGCCGTGTCCCCAGCCGCTTTCTTCCACCACATCCTTCTGCCATGATATTCTGACTCTGTAGGCCTGGAGGAATGGAGTCGGCCGTCTGTGGACTGAGGCCTCTGAAATTGAACACCAAATAAATTCTTCCTCCTCTAAAATTGTTCTTGTCATATCTTTTGGTCTCTGTAGCAAAAGCAAAGCAAAGCAAAACAAAACAAAAACTGATTAAAACACGAGTATAATTTATAAGTTTATATAGACAAAGGGAAGGACTGAAGACAGAAGAGAGAGATTGGAAAAATTTTGAAGTTAGAGCTTGGTGGGCATGATTTTAAGTCCCTTATTTAAGGTCTGTCATGCATGGATGGGTACTTGATAGACATGGTAAAGTTTTAGAAATAGCTTCATTAGAGAATGAGAAAGGACATGAGGAGGAAATGAAAAACACAATGAAAATCGGCAAAGGGAGGAACTACACTAGAGGAAAAGCCAATCAAAGGAGAAACCAAGTCAAGTTAGAAACCAAAAAATAAGCCAAAATGATCAGGAATATAAACTATGTCTCAATAATAATCCTGAATGTTAATGGCCTAAACTCATCAATCAAAAGACATAGACTAGCAAATTCGATTAAAAAAAGACTCAACAATATGCTGCCTTCAAGAGACTCATCTCATAGAAAAAGACATCCACAGACTGAAGGTGAAAGGATGGGAAAATACGTACCAATCAAATGGACCACATAAACAAGAAGGGGTTTCCCTCCTCATATCAGATAAAGTGGACTTCAAACCAAAGATAATTAGAAGGGATAAAGAAGGTCACTTCATACTACTTAAGGGAACTATATATCAATAAGAAATAACAATCATAAATATTTATGCCCCAAACAATGGAGCATCCATGTATATATATATAGAAAAAAAAAACCTTCTCAATTTCAAGAATCAAATAGACCACAACACAATAATACTGGGTGACATTAACATACCTCTCTCACCACTGGACAGATCCTCCAAACAAAAACTAAACAAAGGAACCACAGAACTCAACAATACAATCAATAATTTAGAATTAACAGACATATGCAGAATATTTCATCTATCAACAAACGAATACACTTTTTTCTCAGCAGCACATGGATCCTTCTCTAAAATAGACCATATGTTATGTTACAAAGCAAGTCTTAGCAAATACAGAAAAACAGAGATACTACCCTGCATTCTATCAGGCTATAATGAAATAAAATTAGAAATCAATGATAAAATAAAAAATAGAAGCTACTCCTTCACCTGGAGACTAAATAATACTCTATTGAATGACACGTGGATAACAGAAGACATCAGGGATAAAAAAAAGATATCTGAGTGTCTTCCTTAGTTATCACTCTTTACTATTTTGTTGATTTTAACAGAACTGAAATGTTTATTAAATTAGTACTTTATATCAGACCTATAATATCAGACTCTCAGTTCATGTCCTATCCTCCGGTCTACTCTCTGAAGAGCTGACAACTTTTATCTTTAAATTCACATTTGTTTATAAAATTTTGGTGTAAGAAGAGAAATCATAGACTTGCTTTATTAGCACAAAGAATCAAGAAAGTATTTTAGCACTTTGAATGGGCTATGCTTCTGAAATGAAAAAAAAAATCTGTAAAATAACCACAGGGAGAGACCTTGAAGAGAAAAAAAAAATGAAGATAGGAAATGGATGGTGAGGGGCTGGGATCGTGGCTCAGTGGTAGAGCGCTTGCCTCACAAGAGTGAGGCACTGGGTTCGATCCTCAGCACCACATAAAAATAAATAAAGATATTGTGTCCATCTACAACTAAAAAAAATATTTAAAAAAAAAAGAAATGGATGGTGAAAGAAAATCAGATTCAATATAATAGATGGACACTATCATTTCCCTGTGTCATGCTAGCTTCGAGTTCTCTCTTCCACAGACTGAAATGTGGGGGGAAAACAAAATAGAAGTTTGAATGCATCTGTATATCTGTATTTTTTAAGCCAGATTCCAAATATATAACTTAGTAAATTCACATATTCTGATACAGCCTGAATGCAGCATTTCTGATGTCTTCCCATTGTGTTTAGGAAGAAAAATGTTCTTGATTCTTTTGGCATGCTTTTTGATTCTCGTTTATTTTCTTCAATAATTCCAAATGATCACTAAGTTGATCATATACGGTATTGTCCAAAACAGCAATTATGACAGTGAAAAAGCATGACCTTAAATACTTACATCAAAATAACAGGCAGACCTGAAGAAACCTTGTTATTTCTCACATTTGTATCCTATGAGCTATTTATTTTGCTTGGAAGATCTTCACTGTTGTCAGCCTCCATGTCATTAACCATCCTCTCCATGAGAAAATCCTTCCTGTCCTTTAAAACCCCACTCAACTGTCAGCCGGGTGCAGTGGTGCACACCAGTAATCCCAGCACTTTGGGAGGCTGAGACAGGAGGGTCACGAGTTCAAAGCCAGCCTCAGCAACAGCAAGGTGCTAAGCAACTCACTGAGACCCTGTCTCTACATGAACACAAAATAGGGCTGGGGATGTGGCTCAGTGGTCAAGTATCCCTGAGTTCAATCCCTGGTACCAAAAAAAAAAACAAAAAACAAAAAAACCCCCCAAAACCCACCCATCTGTCAAGGGCCAGAGTCAATCGGATCCTTTGACTTCCCCAAGTGGCTCAATCAGCCATTTTCTGTCATTTTATAGTACACATCTTATACACCTTGGCTTTAGTCCTTAACTTATTGTTTTGTAAGTTTTTGCTTATATATCTGACATTCCCAGTCTACCACTAGCTCCTAGAATCCGGAATATTGGTCTACCACTGGCATCTGGTTTAGTGATGGGCCTGTAGAAGTCATTCATTCATTCATTTTCCAGTACTAGGGATCAAACCCAGGAAAGTGCTCTACCACTGAGCTACAGGCCAGCCCTAGAAGCGATTCATAATAAGATCATAACATTGCCTTGAATTATTAACATTGGTGTCAATTTCTGTGAGATCCTAAACTCAGGAAGACTTCACTTCCAGTTCATTTTTTATCTCTTTGGTAATTGCCCATTGTCCAACAGGTAGTAGATTCTGAGTTATACATGTTAAAGGGAAAAATAAAAAAAATCCTGAAAATTAAAACTGTTTCTGGCCATTAGCATATTTAATTCTGAAACTCTGTCCTTTAAGGAATATAGCATTTTATATAGTGCTCTGGGGTAGATGGTTTCCCACCTAAATTTTCAGCCTTGGGTTAATTTTCCAAAGAGATTATTTTGGGGGGTAATGGTGATTTAACTCTAATAATATTTTTAGTATTTGGACAAGCAAATCCTTTTGCCACCAGTTGAATTTAAATGTGCAATTTCTTCCTGTTGTACTTCCACGATACAAAGTGTAGCAACCTGTCTCCCAGGACAGATCTGGGCTCCTAAGTGGGCGTTGCTGTTTGTGTTGGGAGAGGTCATGGGGAGTTTTCCGTGAAACAACAGAAGAATTATAATTTTCATGTAGGAAGAACAGATGCTGTTTCGTAAACAACAGGCATATTGTTGCTCTACACAAATCGTCTTCCAGGAAGAAGCCAGAAACAAGCCCATTCCTTGTGACAGGAGAGACAAATGGCCTGGTATCTGCCTGAACATTTGGAGCTTCCAAATGTTCTCTGATGGTGTTTGCAGAGTTAGACTTTCAGCTCCTCTGCCCTTTCCTAGTTGTGGTATTCAGATAAGATAAAATACAGGAGGCAGTGTTTTTATTTTGAAGTAGTGACTGCAGAATCTTCAAACTATTTAAACTAGTTAAGTGATGTTCTATTATTTGAAGTAGTCGAAGCTGTCAAAGGCGGAAGCTGTCCTCTCCATGCATAGTTCCCACCGTGTCAGGGACCAAGGGAATTGGAATTCTTATCACTGGTTTTATTTTTAGCTTGTATCATGCTGACTGAGGGCTGACATTGAAGTCAGCATATAATGAGATGTCATGATTTGTTACTTTTATGAATTCACCTTGGGACAGTCATTATACCCAGTGAACAGCTCACAGCTTCTCTCCTGTGGCTCCTAGTCATCTTTGTCCCTCTCCTGCTAGCACCATCTCTAGCCAGGGCTTTGCACCACTACTGCTGCCAGTTCCTGGGTCCTGGGGCTTCACTCATGTCTGAAGTGAGCGGCTGCTGTCTCACTATAGTGGTGTTTCCCAGAGCATAGCAGAGAGCTGAGCACAAAGTTAATGGGAAAAGTCACACCCAGTGTCATGTCCTGGCACGGTTCTGCCTCCACTTGAAGACAACAGGTGCCGCCCTTTACAGCTAGCCAAATGGCACTCAGTGGATTGTAGTGTCTGGCTGCACAGTGATCTTCAGAGACAGGCTTTGAGGAGGTCGCCCAAATTCTGAAGTACCCACCCACCCAAGGTGAGAAAGAATCATGATACTTTAACTTTTTAAAAACTTTGACTTCTAACCCTTATTTTGAGTTTAAAATTTGAACAATAATTCTTTCTTATAAAAGTTATTAAAATAAGTATGAAGACTCCTAGGGCTATTTCTCTTAAGAGTTCAATAGTAGAACAAATAAAGTTTCCAGGAAAATTTCCATTCCTGTCTTTTGATGAATCTGTATGTACATACAATTTTTGGTGAATACATACAAACCCAATATTGTTTGCTATATATCTCAAAGTGAAATTGCTGGTTCTTAGAGTGTATGTATGTTCAGTTTTAGTCCATACTTTGTTTTTCATTTAATATTCTACTATGAATATTTTTATCTGTTGCTATATAGTCTTTAAAATTAATTTGAATAGCTATATAACATTTCATCAAGTTTACTCACTTCTTGCTAGTTCAATATTTTGCTGGCTTACAATTTCAGACCCTCTTAAAAAGTTTAGAAAATCTTTACTAATTTTGGATATATCCAAAGATAGCCAAATAACATTCCAGAAAAGACATCCACAGTTTATTGTGTGCACTGATTTATCATCTTATTTGAATCAGGATTTTTTTTTTTTTTTGGTACGAGGGATTGAACTCAGGGGTATTCGACCACTGAGCCACATCCCCAGCCCTATTTTGTGTTTTATGTAGAAACAGGGTCTCACTGAGTTGCTTAGCGCCTCACTGTTGCTGAGGCTGGCTTTGAACTCGCCATTCTCCTGTCTCAGGCTCCCAAGGTGCTGGGATTTCAGGCGTGCGCCACCGTGCCCAGCTTGAATTAGGCTTTGAGACATATGCTACAAGAACATGGTGTTAGGCTTTCGAAGGAACTTACTACTCTGTGGCTGTGTCAGAACCTCTCTCTTTAAGCATGCCTCTTAGAATATGCTATGCACAGTTCCTGGAAATTTTCATTTAACAATATATTATGGAATATTTTTGCTATCAGCATATCCAGATCTTTTTTCTTCATATCTCTTACCATCTTAATTTGTTGAATTACTAATTAGTAGTTTACTCAATTATGTAATTACTGTAATAAACTCAAAAATAAATGATCAACAACCAAGACTTTAGGTGGACTTTTCTACTGTCACATAGATTTTTCAGGCAACAAGCTCCACTTTGACCAAACATGACTTTACATATAAAATTCATCACTACAAAAATGCAAAAAAAAAAAAAATCCCCACCCTAATTTATTCCATTTTTCAGTGGTAGCTACCTTCACTGTTTATTTCTTTTAACAAATGAGGGGACTAAAATTCTGGTGCATTATTCAATTAAACCAAAGAAACACAGCAAGTGGCATGGAAGCTGGGATTACTGTTCAGGGGCTCTCCTGGTTTCATGGACTGCTTATTAAGTCATGTTTCAATTAGGGCAACAGTTCATATTCCCTGGTGCCTCATGCAAATGCAAAATGTTTAAGTTAAGGAGATTATGTTTTTAAGAACTCCAAATTGCATTTGAGCATAAATTTCAGGAAACAGACTCACCTTCAGAATGAAAAAGAGAGAGGCCATACCAATAGGTGTTTTATAAGAAGACAGCCCTGTGCTTAGGTATTTAGGCTCAGACTGACTGTATCTTGATCCTCATTCCTGAGCACATTGAGAAATGGCCCTAACGCTCAGATGCACAGCTCATTGTGCGAAACTCAACCATGATATGACTACAGATTTAGCCATCCTGTGATTTTTCTGTGTCTTTTGCTTATGGTAGTTGTGTTTTCAGGTGAACCTATCCTATAGCCATAGAATCAAAGTCAATGCTGCCCTACAGGGCCCTTGCCTCATAAATACTGTATCAAATTGACTTCATGTTCGACTTACTTTTGGTTGCAAATTTCTATTTTTAAGGTTTCATCACTCCAATATCCATTGCCATATTTTCTAAAAGACATTGTAAAAAAGCACAATGTTTCAAGGTAAATAACTTAATATTTAAATTAATAAAAATATGTATTCAATGCCTGATGATCAACATGACAGTGCATGGAGAAATATCTGTATGACTTTATTAGAATTCGCCTAACTGTTGCATTAAACAAGCACAAAACATGGTCATATGGTAATAAAGATTGTCTATTTTTCTTTAATTTATTTTTTTACTTTTAGTAGTTGCACATAGTAGTCTCCGCTTCAATCCATTTACCTTCAAATGTCGTAATTTTGTTCTTCTTATAGCCGAGTAAAACTCCATTGTATTTTACCACATTTCCTTAATCCATTCATCTATTGACAGACACCTGGGTTGGTTCCCTATCTGGGCTATTGTGAGTTGTGCAACTGTAAAAATTGATGTGTCTGTATCACTGTAGTATGCTGATTTCACTTTGGATAGATACCGAGGAATGGGATAACTGGGTCAAATGGAGGTTCCATCCCAAGTTTTCTGAGGAATCTCCATACCCAGTGACAGTTCCTTAATGGCACTAGTGATGGCATAAGTTCTTTGCTGGCCACAGGTTATCCTGCCTTCTTTACTGGCATTACAGACTTCTTGGTCACCAGCAGCAGAAATTAACTCAATTTATTTCAAAGGGAATTAGTAATTCATAAAATCATGGAATGGGTGATATTTAGTCAGCTTTTATGTTGCTGTGACTAAAAGACCTGACCAGAACAATTGCAGAGGATGAAAACTTTATTTGGGGGCTCATGGTTTCACAGGTCCCAGTCCAATGGACATCTGACTCCATTCTTGTGCTTCCGGGTGAGGCTGAGCATCATAGAGTAAAAGTGTCACAGAGGGAAGCAGTTCACATGAAGGTCAGAAAGGAGAGAGAGAGAGAGAGAGAGAGAGAGAGAGAGAGAGATAGAGAGAGAGAGAGAGAGAGAGAGAGAGAGAGAGGGAGAGACTGAGACTCCACTTGCCAGATACAAAATATATGCCCCAAAGGCACTCCCCCAGGGATCCACTGCATCCATCCACAACCCACCTGCCTCCAGTTACCACTCAGTTAATCCCTTCAGGGGATTAATTCACCGATCCTGTTAAGACTCTCACAGCCCGATCATTTCTCCTCTAAACCTTCTTGCACTGTCTCACACATGAGCTTTTGGGGGACACCTCACATCCAAACCATAACAGGTGGAGACCAGATAAGAAAGTGAATAAAAAGCAAAGGTCAGGCAGCTTTTATAACAGCAAATATTAAACCAGAGAAACAGCTGTTCTCATGGTTCCACTACGCTGCCGTGAAACCTGAACGTCAGTAATCTCAACTGTTGCGTCACTTGTTCAAGGCTTAATTCCTGAGTGTGGAGAGGTGTTTCTGATTGAAGTTCTGTTGGGTTCTGGTTGAACTGGCAGGATGGGGCGGGGGGGGGGTGCTATTTCCATGGGCTTCTGTGGCACTACCTTAAAGACCCCACAAGACAGGGATAGAGGAGTGCCCAGAGGGAACTTCGGTTCATTGTCCATGTACCTGCTGCCTTTCTGGTGTGACTACAACGTCTTGCCTTCTGCTGGCGTTTGTTCGTTTCTTTCATAGGAGCTAGAGCATTTCTAGACACATGAAGTTACATGCATGCATTTGTTGTATTAGTTGAAACAATAGAATGTATTCTTAAGGTTCTCAAGAGCTTCTGTTCCTGATTCATTTAATCATAAATGAAGAAAGGAAAAGGGAGAGGATTCAGCACTACTGATTGTCCACTGCTACGTGCAGCCTCGTTCACTGAGAACACAGAGAAAGCCATTACCTGCGTCAGATCTCATTTCCCTTTTGTACTCTGCTTCCTTCTCTTCCTGCCACCCTTCAGTGATTTCATATTCACTAGGGGAAAGTGTGGCAAGGACCT
>PVHX01025748.1:0-14433 GCA_004024805.1 Geosciurus inauris | reverse complement strand
GTCACAGAGACAAACCCACATATGTACAGTTGTCTCATACTAGACAAAGGTGCCAAAGACACATATTGGAGAAAAGATAGCCTCTTCAACAAATGGTGCTGGGAAAACTAGAAATCCATATGCAGCAAAATGAAATTAACCCCTATTTCTCACCATGCACAAAACTCAACTCAAAGTAGATTAAGGACCTAGAAGTAGACAAGAGACCCTGCGCCTAACAGAAGAAAAAGTAGGTCCAAATCTTCATAATGTCAGATTAGGCCTCAACTTCCTTAACAAGACTCCTAAAGTGCAAGAAATAAAATCAAGAATCAATAAATGGATGGATTCAAACTAAAAAGCTTCTTCTCAGCAAAAGAAACAATCAATGAGGTGAAGAGAGAGCCTACATTTTGGGAGCAAATTTTTGCCACATGTACGTCAGATAGAGCACTGATCTCCAGGATATATAAAGAACTCAAAAAACTTAACACCAAAAAAACAAACAACCCAGTCAATAATTGGGCTAAGGAGCTGAACAGATATTTCTCAGAAGAAGACATACAATTGATCAAAAAATATATGAAAAAATGTTCAATATCTCTAGTAATTAGAGAAATGCCAATCAAAACTAAGATTTCATCTCATGCCAGTCAGAATGGCAATTATCAAGAATATAAGCAACAATAAGTGTTGGCAAGGATGTGGGGGAAAAGGCACACTCATACATTGCAGGTGGGATTGCAAATTGGTGCAACCAATCTGGAAAGCAGTATAGAGATTTCTCAGAAAACTTGGAATGGAACCACCACTTGGTCTATACCTAACAGACTTAAAAACAGCATACTACAGTGACATAGTCACTTTAGTGTTTATAGAAACTCAATTCACAATAGTCAAACTGTGGAACCAATCTAGATTCCCTTCAATAGATAAATGGATAAATAAACATATACACAATGGAATATTACTCAGCAATAAAAGAGAATAAAATTATGGCATTTGCAGGTAAATGAAAGGAGTTGGCAAATATCATGCTAAGCAAAGTAAGCCAATCCCCAAAATCCAAAGGCCGAATGTTTTCTCTGATAAGTGGATGCTAATCCATAAGGGTGGGGGCATGGGAAGAGTAGAGGAACTTTTGATTTGGGGGGAGGGGAGGGAGGGATAGGAAAGATGGTGGAATGAGATAGTCATCATTGCCTTAGGTACATGTATGATAGTACAAATGGTGTGACCCTACTTTGTGTACAACCAGAGATGTGAAAAATTGAGCTCCATTTGTGAACTGTACAATAAATCAAAGATCATTCTGCTTTTATGTATAACTGATTAGCATAAATAAATAAATAATAAATTTAAAAAGAAAAATAGTACCCAAACTAATCTTGTAGGGCCAATTAGGGATCCACGTTTGCCTACTTATATTGGGGCAAAATAAGAATTATTAATAAATAAAATCCCTTCATCAGATAACTTATATTATTTAGTGCCACTATTTTCTGCCTTATACTTTGAAGATATGATTAAAATATCTATTCTTAATTTAAACTCTGAATTTTCAGCCTAAATGGTTACATATTTGGAAAAAATGGTGGTTCAAATGTTCTTAACACTTTCATTTTTTTTGGTAACAAGGATTATTTAATCATTGAGACCCACCTCAGCCCTTTTTAAATATTGTATTAGAGACAGGGTCTTACTAAGTTGCTTACAGCCTCACTAAGTTGCTGAGGTTAGCTTTGAACTTGCCATCCTCCTGCCTCAGCCCCCGGAGCTGTTGAGATTCTAAGCATGAGCCACTGTGCCCAGCCATTCATACCAATGCTGATAATGTTTATGATATCATGCTAGAAATCAGAATTTTATTTTAGATTAAAGTGATCCTTAAAACTATTTAGAGACAACAGTAAACAATATGCGTGCATGCACGCGCGCGCGCACACACACACACACACACACACACATTTGGTGATCATACTGGCTTTCATTTAATGAAGGACTAAGAGAGGAGGACTATATCAAACACTTAAAATGTGTAGAATTAATTATTTGGTACTACCAGTAGGGATCCTATAAGGATTTCTTGGAGAAGAGAGGAACAAAACATAATGAAATTCCTCAATGAGGTGACTGCTATAAGGATTAAGTAAATTATGTATGCAAAATGCTTATCATGGTGCTTGGTGTATGTACAGTTGCTAGATTTAACACAAATAAAGATTGGTCTGTTAAATTTAAATTTCAGGTTGTTTAATTACAGATATCCTTGTGGACGTACTTATACTAAAATTATTCAATGTTTTCTGAAATTCAAATTTAGATAAATACTTCATCTGGAAAGCCTAGAAGTATGTTAAGTGCTGGATAAATATTAGATAATGCTCCTAATGCTGCTACTACTGTCCTGCAACCCAAGTTTTATTCCAACACACTACAAGTCTAAAGTGTTAAGAGTATCACGCCTTTTGCAGAGTTTTTGTGGCAATGATTCTTGACCTCCCTTGAGACTCTGATTTACTGACCGCTCTCACTTGAGGTTCTCTTGCTGTACCTTTTATGGCAGCACACTGTTTGGATTCTCTTCCCATCTCTACAATGCCTAGGCTCCTTCTGTGTCAAGGTGTTTTCTCTTTCTCCTACCAACTGCTCAGTGTGGGCATTGCTTAGTCTTTGTTCTTTCCTTATTTCCTTTGTTCCTTTCACTTTGAAGAGTATAACTTTTCTCATATTTTTAGCACTTTTATATTGATCTCTATGCCATCCTAAGCTCCAATTCTAAACTCCTCCTTCTACTCTGAGCTTGGATGTCCAGCTCACTATTGAAAATATTTGTGTAGTCAACCCAGGGGCTTCAGACTCTGTGTTGACCAAACTAAGCACTTCATCATGCTTCTCAACTGCCTTGCCTTCCAATTTCCTGTTCTGACACGTCATTATTGTATTTTGGGATTGAAGCCAGGGGCAATCTACCACTGATAGTATTACTTTTGACTTCTCTTTCTTCTTTAACCTTGATAGGTAATCCATCTCAATCAATCTTCATTGCTTCTTTGAGTAGTGGGATTAAAAAATGCAATTTCAAATCAAAATGAACTGTAACTATTTTTGCCTTCCTGGTTTATGTGTGAGTGTAGGAAAGAACTATGGGGATAATTGGCATTATTTATTTCAGGGGGAATGTCACTATCTGTACTGCTCCATTTTATTTACAGAGACTTTGGGGAAGAGGGAAGAGAATCAACTGAAACTTTAATCTCTGAAAGGTTAATCTAACTACAGAATGGTTAGATGCAGAATGGATGGAACTTGATTCTAATGGGCTTTATTAATGAGTGCTTGCTTATGCAAATGCAAATCCAGGGCTGAGGAGGAGGTAGAAAAATGATATTTTCTATAAAATGAAGAGAACTGAGAGATAATAGAGACTCAAGGGAGAAAGAGGTCTAAATAACACAGGAGAAAACTGGAGTTTCCAGAGAAAGCTTCTAATGAGGAATTGCTGGTGTTTGGCTGCTAGTGAACTTGTCAGAGAATGGATGTTTTATATTCAATTTAAATGACATGCTTAGCAGCACTGCATAACATCATTACTTCAAATCTTCAGCAATTTTTTTTACATAGAACATTCAATGCTGAGCTGCCTACATCTGGTTTGGTATCCTTCAGAGAGAGACTGAAGATATGGGTTCTAAGGTGAGAAACATATTTTATTCAAAATGTAAGTGGAGCAAAAAGTGGAAATTTCCAGGAACTTTAGGAAAGAATTGGATTTCCTACATATTGAGGGCTTGGGCCAACTTTATGTAAATCTCAGAGGATAAAGTAACTTGAGTTGGTATTTTTGTTACCTTCTCCTAATAAGATCTTAGAATCTGTCTCTCTCCACTGCTATTATCCCTGAAAATTCACACCCAAGCGATCATCACTGCCTCTTGAGGGGTCTTATGGTCTCTATAACTTCCATGGATACATATCCATTAAGTTTACCAGTCTTCTGTTTGGTATTGTGGATTCCAAGTCAGAAGTGCTGTTACTAGTTTGCTGTGTGACTAGGAGTTGGATTCCTTAGTGTACTTTACCATAACATATGGAGATTGATATTATTTCCTCCTTTTCATTATTATGGATTTGTGATGTTAGACCACAGAACAGTTACATTTTGAAAGCTCTCTATTTTGCCTAATTATCAACATGACTTTACTCTTTATTTCCAGCAGATGGGGCCAGGTTCCAAATGCTTAGAGAAGTTTCTTAGAGGCAACTGCTTTATCCCAGGTTTTTGTAAGATCCTCACAACACCCCTGTTAAGGAGAAATTATGATCCCTCTTTCACAGATGGAGGAAATTGAGGCTTAGAGGGTTAAGTAGTTTGACCAAGGGTGCATGAGTTAGTAAGTAGCAGAGCCAAGATTAGATCAGGAGTTTGGCTTCAAATCCTGTGCTCTTTCTATACTGTGTTCCTCCCAGGGGAAGAAAAATGCTTACTTCAGCTATGTCCCCTAGATAGCAAATCACTGAGCTTTTTTGGACACTGTAGGTGAACTGATGATTAAGCAAATTAATCAAGAAAAATGAAGCGTAAGGATTCTAGCGGAGTTGTATGATCACATCAGTGAAGTGCAAACTGGCAGAACTCAGGGACTCATTGTACTTGACTCTCAATTCATGGAAAATTAAGGATTGTGAGAATGGATAGAAAATGGGAGGTGGGGTGGAGAGGACAGCACCCTAAGAAATATAAAGTACTCTACAAGTAAGAAGTTCAATGACTTGGGATATTATGGCTTTTGAAGTTATTCTTTGGATTCCCATTTGTGCAGTAGATTTATTTTATAATTGATTTTTATAAAGGCATGCCAGCTTTCCCTGGGGAAGTGTTTACTAGCAAACTTCATAAACCTGACAGCTGCAGGCAAGTGCAATGCACAGCAGCAGCAGCAGCAGCTTTGCACTGAAGGGACCAGCTGGATGTCTGGGAGGAGGTTGTAGCAGATGGGTGTTGAGGAAAAGCAGACAATGAGAAGTTGATAAGCCCTGAGTGGAGGCACATGCATGTAGTTCTGAATTTTAGACAACATTTTTTGAGGGAATGGCCTTGTAAGGTAGTAGATGGGGAAGCGTCAATATTTGTCAAAATCATGCAGTGCTATGAATAATAAGTAGAATAAAGATCTGGCAGCATTGAGGATGAGTGGACATTGTGCAAATAGAATCTCTTGGAAAGTATTAATTTTTCTTTGTAAACTAGTACACATTTAGTTTTAAAAAGTAAGAAAATCTATTTCTATCAAGTGAATGTCCCATTTCTCAACTTCTACCTTTCTCCACAATCCTGTTAAATATTTACTATGTATTTTTCTGGCATTTTAATCTATTTGCACTGTCTTCTAATATGTGTTTGCTCTTTATCTCTCCAAATACACACATATAGATATATATTACATACATATTATACATTCATGTATTGTAGTTTACGTATTGCATATTTTTTATGTGTGTACTTAAACAAAAATGAGACCCCTACTATAACCATGTTCTGACTCTTTTGTGAATGTTTTTCTATTAATATGCTCAGCTCCACCTCATGCCGCCTCATGGTAAAAGACATTTGAAAAGCTAATTTAGATATAGCGACAAGGAGGATATAAAGTAATACTTTGCAAGGTATGAGAAAATGGAGAAGGGAAAGAAAATGAATGGGAGAAATGGCAATAAACAGAATGATTTTTTCTATTGTTAAACAGAAAAAAATAAACAGAACAATTGTTTCTATTTTTCTCTATTTCTGCTCATATATTATGTATTCAGATAGTTTTTATTTACAATGTGAGGTACCTGAAGGATGAGAGGAACTTTTTATTCTAATTTTTTAGATGTATTTGTTTTATGGTTAAAATATCTTCATGTAAATGTTCTTACAAGTAAAAAGGACAGGTTGGAAACTAAAAGACAACAATTTCTTTTGCTATATATGGCCTCTTGCTAGAGTCAACTGATCCGTGTAGATATCACTTTAAAAATGGGATTTATTCATATTATTGATATTGTATTCTTCACAGTTGAATAGAAAAGCATACTGTGAATTTTACTATATAAAAATAAACAACACAGCTGGAAAATATTTGACATATAGTGGTTCTGCAAAAGAAAATATAATTTTATAAGAGAGAGGACTAACTTCTTCAGAGTTATTCTTTTTTTTTTTTTTTGGTACTGGGGATTGAACTCAGGGGTACTTGACCTCTGAGCCACATCTCCAGCCCTATTTTTTGTTTTATGTAGAGACAGGGTCTCACTGAATCGCTTAGCGCCTCGTGGTTGCTGAGGCTGGCTTTGAACTCGCAATTCTCCTGTCTCAGCCTCCCTAAGTGCTGGGATTACAGGCTTGCGTCACCGCGCCCGGCTCAAGAGAGTTATTCTTGATGGCATTGAATTTGAAATCTCTAAAAGGTCTTAGAACTAAGATAATGTTAAAATAGTTCTTAAAGGAGGTTTCCACACTGGCCACTAGAAACAGTAAATTTAAATACTTTTTAATGTCTTCTCCTGGAAATGACTCTAGAGACAAGATTAATGAGGTGCTGAAATTAGTAGCGTGATATAAGCAATGCCACTGGCCTTTCTAAAAATAGCCTCTTTGATTTGAAGTACACTGTCAACTTTCTTCCATTTATCTGCTTTCCAGAGATTTCTTTCCAAGGCAATTCCTTAATACTTAACATAGCTCTCAAATGCAGATAGGGATAATGAAGAAATGCACCCAGCTAGGAGTTTTCAGATACTTTATTGAACTGGTAGGGGGTGGAATGGAAATGTGGTGTGGTTTACAAACAAAAGACTCAGCTGACCAAACAATGGGCAGTCACTGCACAGGGAGCACTTACAATCCAGCTGTAAAGAGTGAGAATATTTAAATAGAGAAGTCAACAACCACTTGAATAACCACTTGAAGATCAATGTTAAGATTTGAATTTGGAGGATATTAAATTTTTATTTTTGTGGTGCCAAGTGTAGTGAACAGATTCTAAAGTAGATTCTCTGAACTCACCTCCGTATTCACACTTTTACGTAGTTCAATTCCCAATGCTCCTACCCCTTGGCCCCTAGGTGTGGAGAAAACTATGACTTGCTTTGAACTAAAATAACAATGCAAAGGAGACAGAATCTATGGGGGTATGCATATGCAATTAACATCAAATGGGCTCATAATTTTGAATTTGTAAGGACTTTTCTCTCCATGCCGCCGTTGAAGAAGCAAGCTTCCATGCTGTTTACTACCCTATGAAGAGGGCCATGCAGCAAGGAACTAAGAGCAGCCTCTGATCAATAAGAAACCAATCAACTTTTGGCAGCTTGTGGAGAACTAAATATTCCAATAATGATGTAAGCTTGGAAGTGGTTTGCTCCCCAATGGAGCTTCACACGAGAATGCTGTCCTGCCCAGTACTTTCCTCGGAGAGTACTCAACTGAGCAATACCTGCAATTTTGATCCATTGAAACTGTGAGATAATAAATGTGTGTTGCTTTAGGGGGCCAAATTTGTGGTAATATTGCTACAGAGAAATAAATAAATATGTTGAGACACAAAACTTTTAGTTTGATACCCAGTATCATCTAACTGTATTGTAAAAACCTCGATCCACTCTAAAGAAGAGTAATAACTTTAGAACATGTACTAAATCCTCCCCTTGCTACCTTAATCTGTTTTTGTCCTTCTTACTTAGAGATACCTACTAGTTTTCCTTTTTCTGAGATGACAGCCCTATCCCTAGAACTGACAGGTACTCTGCACTGCCACTAGTAGATATGATACCTCTCTTCATCCATTCTAGGGGTCATGGCTGACATGCTATAAACAAACAAACAAACAAATAAAGCGATTAACAAGAGAAAAGTGTATCAAATAAATTTAGTTGGAGTTTTACATGGTGCCAGAACCTTTGGAAGACCCAGGAAAAATCGTCTTTTTTCATGCTTGGGTTCAATGAAGAATAGATGGCATGTCAAAATATGATGGAGCAAAATGGTATGACCTAATGGAAATAAATTGAGAGGGGAAGCTCTTCTAGGCCTGCCTATGTTCTTCTTGGGCTCTCTGTGTGACATTCTTCTTCTCAGATAATGAAGGCCTTCAAGAGAAAAAGGGGAATGCTTTTATGGCCTGCTTTGAGGAGAGGAGTTCTAATTTCTATGACCTCCCTTGGGGAAGAGGAATTCTGGTTCCTGTGAATTGCTTCATGGGGAGAATGAGTGGATGGAGACAGTAGGATGTTAAAAGGTCAGAGAAATTTTGCTTCTGAGACTCTTTGAATATTCTTTAGTTCAATGTACCCAGCATGCCAAGGTGTATTGTATTTAAAATATTGTGTTCTGAACTCCAGCACACCCATCCGTGACTTATTTGGACAGAGGCAATGTTTATCAAGTCAGTTAGATATTCTCTCTTAGTCATTTAAATTCAAATTTAAAGGCAAAGTTCACAAGGCAGGCTGAGGCATGAGGATTGCAAGTTCAAGACCAGCCTCAGCAACTTAGTGAGGCCCTAAGCAACTTAGCAAGACCCTGACTCAAAATAAATAAAATTAAAAAATGAAATAAAATAAAAAGGGCTGGGGATGTAGCTCAGTGGCAAAGTGGACCTCCAAAATTAATTCATTAAAAAAATATGGCAAGAATTTGAATCTGGCAGTCATCATAGAATAGAGGCCAGAATTAGTGCCATGATGATAAACACCCCGAAGTAAGTATAATCATGGGAGAACAGAACTAGGAGCCATTTAGAAGCAGCTGGACTTAAGCGAGGAGATTGGAGCAAGTCACAGGAAGAACTGGAGGTAAGGAATTCACTGGGAGAGAAAGGGAGACTGAGTGGGGCTTAATGATATTTTAGTTTCCATGAAGTCTGGTTTTCTGCAAAGTGGAAAGGAAAAAGTAAAGGAGAGAGACTCCCTTTTTCTTTCCTTGTAACAATTCTGTCTTTCCTTAGCCAAATTATACATGATCAAGTGATATTCTTTTTAAAAAAATTGTTAAGTTTAGATATACACAACCGTATAGTATATTTTGACATTATACATACATGGAATATAACTTAGGACCCCATTCTTGTGGTAGTACATGATCAAATGATATTCTGTATGTATACTTTTACATTTATATTTTATTTGCATTTGCATTTCACTTACATATGGTTTGAATAGATAATCCACAGTTATTGCTTACAATCAAAAAGTCAAAAGTCTGCAGTAGGGTGGTTATCCCTCGATAGCCCATGCTTTCTGCACCATGACAATGCTCAGTGTTACTAGTTGTTATGGTTTGGATTGAGGTGTCCCTCAAAATTTCATCTGTGAGACAATGCAAGAATGTTCAGAGGAGAAATGATTGGGTTATGAGAGCCTTAACCCAATCAGTTAATTAATTCCTGATGGGATTAATTGGGTGGTAACAGGAGACAGGTGGGGTGTGGCTGGAGAAAGTGATTCGCTGGGGGCATGGCTTTGGGGTATATATTTTGTACCTGGCGGTATAGTTAGTCTCTCTGTGCATTCTAATCATCCTGTGAACTGCTTTCCTCTGCTACACTCTTCCACCATGACATTCATCCTCACCTTGAGTCCTGATGAATAGAGCTTGCTGTCTATGGATTGAGACCTCTGCAACTGTGAGCCCTCAAATTTTTCCTCTTCTACAATTGTTCTGGTAGGGTCTTTTAGTCACAGCAATGAAAAAGCTGACTAAAACACAAGTGTACTGCTGATCCTTCCAGATATTTGCATATTCAGGCAAAAATATTTTTTTCTCCTTTTCTGAATGTTGTCCAGCTGCACACACTGGTCTTTACCTTAGCTTTTTTCTCTTAACATATCTCGTTAAGGACTTTTCACATCAGTACATAAAGTACTTCCCCATGCATTTTATATAGTGTTTTCATATGAATATACCATATTTTATGTAGTTAGTCCCTTATCATTTTTCTCTGATTGCTAATAAGATTTTCCTTGTTACTTTTAACTTTCAGTTTGATGGGTCTAGGAGTGGATTTCCTTATTTATTCTGCTTAAGATTAGCTGATCTTGAAAGTATGGATAACATCTCTCATTCATCTTCGGAAATACTCTAGTATTATTTATTTGTATTTATTTTTTTATCTAAGCATCACAAATCTAAAACATCTGTCATCTCTTCCAGACCTTTTCCCATGCCACAGCTTACTCAGCAAAATTCTTGCGGTGAAAAGTTTGTATGTGGGTAAAACTAACACTGTCTTGGACTCGCCTTCAGATTCAATCCATGGTACACAACAAGGGCAGCCATGAAAGTTCCGTTGGTTTCCACTTGTCTCAGCAAAGGTCAGCTGCATGTGTAAGGCTGTCCTTCATCTGTCCTGCTTCCAGACTGGGCAAATGTGCCCACAGAGAGATCAAAGTGGCTGTAGATGTCTGCTTACCTGCATCACCTGTCCTTTTTAATAATTTAATTTATTTGGACTCCTTTGTTTCCAAAAATTTCCAATGATTTAAAATTTTTTTTCCTCCCACTTACCTGGAGTTTCTTCATTGTTATTATAGGGATAGAACCATTTGTAACCTTTTATACTTTAAATGAATGTGGATCTCCTAATTCTTTTCATTGTATTTTAAATTTATATTTAATTTCACTGCTTTTAGCTTTCTATAATCCACACCTCTACTTTGCTTTAATTACTGATATGCTTCATTGTTTCTATCCCAGTTTTTTCTTCATTTCTGTGATTTTACTTTTTTTTCCCCATAGTTTACTGAACTTTGTCAGCTTATGTTTTATTTCCTACTATTCACCTTCTCTCCTTTCCCTCTGCTTTTCCTCTTATCTCTTGAATCTTGGCTTTTTACTTCTTTTTTAAAAAAGATATAACTTTGTTAACAAAATATATTTTTGAGATGACCAATTTGCAACTACTTTATGATGATACATATTTTTTTCCAGCTCTGTGCCCTCTATATGACTCTTGTTTACTCTTGTATTTCTCAACTCTTTTATGATGGGTTAGTATAGACTCTGTGCTAGTTGCTTTGTGATTATGCATTTTTGGAAACAAGTGAATTTTTTGTTTGTTTTTTGGACCTAGAGGTTGAACCCAGGGCTTTGTATTGTGTTCCAAATTAGCAGAAATAATTTTTTAACCATTTTTTATTTGTTCTAACTAGTTATACATGACAGTAGAGGAATTTTGATACATCATACATAAATGGTGTATAACTTCTTATTGTCTGGTTGTACATGATTTAGAGTTACACATGTCGTGAAATCATATATGCACATAAGTAATAATGTCTGATTTATTTTACTACCATTCCTACCCCATGCCCCCTCTCCCTCCTTCACTGCCCTTTGTCTAGACCAAAATACCTCTATTCTTCCTGCCTTCATCACCTTATTGTGAATTATTGTCTACATATCTGAGAAAACATTCGGCCTTTTGTTCTTTGGGATTGGCTTATTAGCAGAAATAATTTTTAAAAATGATTTTTCCATGTGAGTTCACTTGTCCTTTACTTTTTCCTAGTCAATGGATGCAGGGTCTGTGAGACTATTTTCCACAATAAGAAGTATTTTCTTCCTTTTTGTATCTGACGCAGTCATATGAGTTCCTGCAAATGTGTCTGCCTATATGTGAGTCTTCCTGTGGTCTCACTCTCTTCTCTGCTTCCTGGAACCACATGGGTCTAGGGGAGGTCCTGCTGTCAGCTCTTTATCTTGTTTCCCTCACCTCATGATGCAGGTCAGGATTTACCTCAGGAGAAGCTCTACTTCTTCCTCTCCCTATCTTTTGAGAAACTTAATTTGCTTGTCCTTTCTCTGCTTCGATTGCTTTCTCTGTTTTTAACTACTCAAATTTGTGCCCTATTTTTACTTTATTGACAGCTTGTATACTTCTTTTTATATTTTAAGGTTTCAACTGTTTTTCCTGTTTTCACAAAAATTGGGCTAGTGATTTTGTTTTCCTTGTTGGTGTTGAATGAGTTCCAAGAAAGAACAGGGGAAATGCAGACTTTAAGTTACCACCTTTAAACTTGCAGTGATTTTATTGTTTATCGAATGTTACCTGCATGTCAGGTTCTGTTAGAACGACTTTTACAATACAAGTTACTAGTTATTTGTAATGTGTAAGAATCAGATCTTGGAAGGCTTTTTATAAAGGGTAGCAATTTGAATAAGATCAATTTTTTTTACAGTGATGTAGTATATCTTTTGTATAGATTTTAATTAGCATTGAAAAATCTCTAGATTTAGTTTCATAACTTACATTGTAACCCCTTTGTGATACCTCATATCTTAGGGTGATAATCACTTTTAATTACTTTAGGTATTCTGTATAAAGTTTTTTGCATGAATCCAGAGGAACAGTGGTTTTCTGTTCTTGTCATCTACTGGCTCTTTACAATGACCTGTTATCCCTGTTATCCATCAGATGAGGACACTGAGGATCAGAGAAATTAAATAACTCACCCAAGGTGAGTGGCAGAAACAGCTGTGATACCAGACTGTTGCTTCCCTTGCCTGGGACCGTCGTCATCATCTCTGTCTCTGAGTGTCCACACCCTGCTCCTTGCTCTGAGAATTACTGGGAAGCTGCCTTCCATTTTGCTTCTGAAATGAAACCATCCTTGCTCCTTAGTGTTTTTGTTGATTTCCTTATCCCCAGTCATTTTTTAAAGTTCAATAATTTATTTATTCTAATTAGATATATATGACAGCAGAAAGCATTTGGATTCATTGTACACAAATGCAGCACAACTATTCATTTCTGTGTACACTATGCAGCACTGCACCATAGGTGCAGTCACACATGTACCCAGGGAAATAGTGTCCATCTCATTCCTCCATTGTTCCTGCACCCATGCCCGCTTCCCTCCTCTCCCTCCCCTTTGCCCAAAGTTCCTCCATTCTCTCCCTTGCCCCATTATGGATCAGTATTCACTTATCAGAGAGAACATTTGACATTTGGTTTTTTGGGATTGGCTTACTGTGCTTAGCATGATATTCTCTAACTCCACCCATTACCTGCAAATGCCATAATTTTATTCTCTTTCAATGCTGAGTAATATTTCATTATGTATATATGCCACAGGTTTATTATCCATTCATCTATTGAGAAGTATCTAGGTTGCTTTCAAAGTTTAGCAATTGTGAATCATGCTGCTATAAACATTGATGTGGCTGCATCACTGTAGTATGCTGTTTTTAAGTCTTTAGGGTATAGACCAAGGAGCAGAGAGCTGGGTCAAATGGTGGTTCCATTCCAAGTTTTCTAAGGAATCTGCATATTGCTTTCCATCTTGGTCGCACCAATTTTGCAGTCCCACCAGCAATGTATGAGTGTGCCTTTCCCCCCACATCCATGCCAACACTTATTGTTGTTTATATTCTTGATAACTGCCATTCTGACTGGTGTGAGATGAAATCTTAGTTTTGATTTGCATTTCTCTAATTGCTAGAGATGTTGAACGTTTTTTCATATGTTTGTTGATTGATTGTACATCTTCTTCTGAGAGGTGTCTATTCAGCTCCTTGGCCCATTTATTGATTGGGTTGTTTGTTTTTTTGGTGTTAAGTTTTTTGAGTTCTTTATATATCCTGGAGATTAGTGCTCTATCAGATGTGCATGTGGCAAAGATTTGTTCCCAGAATGTAGGCTCTCTATTCGCTTCATTGATTGTTTCTTTTGCTGAGAAGAAGATTTGTAGTTTGAATCTTTCCCATTTATTGATTCTTGATTTTACTTCTTGCACTATAGGAGTTTTGTTAAGGAGGTAAGGTCCTAATCCAACATGATAAAGTGTTGTTTTATGCTGTGCTTTGCGTGGGTCTCCCAACAAGTTGGGGTCCCGGAGGATGAAAGGAAGGGGCCCTCAGGGAGGACAGAGTGTGGTCCCACAGGACGAGGTATGGGGTGGTCGGTTCTCGGAGTCACTTTACCCAGACTCTGGGGACTGGTAAGACTGCTCTGTCAGAGCGAGATGCAGAATCCATTTATTCCAGAAAGTACGACAGCTTATGTATGGTCCTCAGACCAATCATAGCCCTGAAGTTACAAATAATGGGGCACTGCTCTGTCAGGTGCGCGGTCCATCAGTATGGAATGGGGAAAGAAGGAGGGGAGGGGCTGAAGGTATGGGGAGTGCTCCTACAATGAAGATTTGGGCCTGTTTTTTCTTGTATTACATGTAGGGTCTCTGGTCTAATTCCCAGGTCCTTGATCCACTTTGAGTTGAATTTGGTGAGAGATAGGGGTTTAGTTTCATTTTGCTGTATATGGATTTCCAGTTTTCCCAGCACCATTTGTTGAAGAGTCTATCTTTTCTCCAGTGTACGTGTTTGGCTCCTATGTTTAGTATGAGATAACTGTATTTAAGTGGGTTTGTCTCTGTGTCTTCTATTCTGTGCCATTGGTCTACATGTCTATT